>NW_020770937.1:3563-17148 GCF_900518735.1 Pseudonaja textilis | reverse complement strand
GTAACTCATAAACCCATCTAGATGGACCTTCTTCTCCAGGATGATCTGTCACCAACCTGATGCTTCAGGTCTTCCAAGGGTGCCCCCATCACTACTCTGACCTCTTCTCCATCTTGACGCTGGTTTTCCTCTCCTCCTTTCTTTCACCTTTCCCAGCTTCTCCAAAGAGTTGCACCTTCATGTTGACCGGTTGACTAAATGCCATCAAGTTGGTGGTCGGCTCTTAGTGGCCACATGGGTGGAACTTCTCAAGGATCACCTCTCCTAAGGGGGGTCCTTCACGACTTTCAATGATGGACCCCTCACCAATCAGCTCAATCCTGGTTGCACTCATCTTCTCTGTTCTTCCAGTTTTCCTTCGTTTTTAGTGAACTATTTATATATTTACTTACTCCTAGGATTAAGGCAGCAGAAGTTATCATGAAAGACTTTCAGGACTGCCGGCAGATTCCAGCTAATTAAGTATGGTAGAAACAAGACAGAAACCGGTTAAAGTTTTGCAAAAAAAAAAAAAAACCCTTCCGAAGCAAGGAAAAACAACATGGCGCCTTTTAACCAATTTTGCCCCCTGAACGATCCGTGATTGCGTGGACCACAAAACTCCAAAAGAAGGATGGTAAGAAAAGCCTGTCATTAAAAATAATAACCAGATAGATTTGGCAGTACTCGCATTAATCTTATCATCGATAGCGGAGAATAGTTGTCGTTCAGTGTTGAATTGTGTGGTGTTGTCTGAGGTGGGCTCTTTCTTTGGCAGATGTTTCCTGACCCAACTAGGGAACATCATCAGTGCTAGAAGGAAGAGTGGTTTGGGAGGAGGAGGAGAGGATAATTATGGACAAAAATGACTGAGAGTCTTTGGTGCTCTATGAGCTTTGTGGTTTTCTTACAGAGTTTTATTGTCCAACTAGGTAACATCAGTGCCGGGAGGAGGAGGAATTGAACGGAGACTGTGGGGTCTTTGGTGCTGTCTAAACTTGGCAGTTTTCTTGCAGACATTTAATGACTCAACTAGGGAACATCATCAGTGCTGGAAGAGACAGGGGTTTGTGGGGAAGAGAAAGAGGAGGAGGAGAAGGACTGTGGAGCCCTTGGTGGTGCCCGTGCCTGATGGTTTTCTTGTAGAGTTTCATGACCCAACTAGGCAACATCATCAGTGCTAGAAGGGAGCGGGGTTTGCAGAGAGGTGGAGGAGGAGGAGGACTATGGGGTCCTCGGTGCTCTCTGAATGGAGTGGTTTACTTGAAGATGTTTCATGACCCAACTAGGTAACCTCATCAGTCCCAAGGTCAGGAAATTCTGCAAGAAATCCACCACGCTCAGGGAGCAGCAGTCGCCCCACAATCCCATCCTCCTTTTCCTTACTACCTATCACACTCTGAACATACATAACAGAGACCTTCAATTTATTCCCATGTTGCTGAATCCAATACGCCACTTAATAGGTAGTTAAAAAAAAAGAAGAATCACACTAGCTGTAGTAATTGTAAAAATATCTCTTTTGCACCTTAGAGAATAGAGAGACATAGATAACATGTGCACGTACACCACACCGAAAAGAGAGAAATCGCTTGTTCACACCCCAGGTTGAGTTAATCTTCTCCCTTGCAAGCCCGAACTATCTTTGCCTTTGTTTTTAATCTGTTGCTGATAATGTAAAAAAGAAATAAAATGAACTTCAGAGAGTCTGCAAGGCGAACACAAGAGAGCTGAAACGAAACGTCCACACGGACGGAGCTTTTATCTCAAGACGTTGCAAATAAGATCAAAACACCGCTGATTTTTATTTTTAAAAAAGAATGTTTTATAAAAAAAAAAAAACCCGCGGAATCGGATTGATTAGAAGGCTTCGTTTGTACTTTAGAGGGGGAAGTCGCAGCGAACCTGCCAATTCGATGTAATAATCATAATAACAGCGAGAATAAAACTTTGCATTTCTCACTCCAAAAGTTCGTCCCTCGACGGCAACGCTGAAGGACGTTTGGGCAAACTTCAGATCCGCAAGGAGGCCTGAAATGAAAAATATTTATTTGGGAGCCTGGGAAAAGTAGCTTCCGAAAGCAGGCTTGGTATGCTCAGGAAACACAACAGAATAAGAGAGTTGACCTTGGAGGTCTTTCAGACCGACCTCGCCCAAGCAGGAAACGTTGTACCATTTCAGACAAGGGGCTGTCCAGTCTCTTCTTAAAAACCTCCAGTGATGGAGCAGCCACAACTTCTGGTGGCAAGCCGTTCCACTGGTTAATTGTCCTACATTGTTAGGAAATTTCTCCTTAATTTCAGATTGCTTCACTCCCTTGATTAGTTTCCGCCCGTTGCTTCTTGTCCTGCCTTCAGGTGCTTTGGAGAATAGCTTGACTCCCTCTTCTTTGGGGCAGCCCCTGAGATACTGGAAAACTGCTATCATGTCTCCCCTAGTCCTTCTTTTTGTTAGATTAGATAGACCAATAAGCTGTTATTAACGCAATAAAGGACTTGGAAGAGACCTTGGAGGTCTTCTAGTCCAACCCACCGCTCAACAGGAGACCCTACCATTTTAGACAAATGGTTGTCCATCCAATCTCTTCTTAAAAAGCTCCAGTGTTTTTAGTGTTTGCCTCAATGTTTTGAGGCATTCACAGCTTCTGGAGGCAGGTTGTTCCACGGATTAATTGTTTTAACTGTCCGGAAATTCCTTCTTAGTTCTGGGCTGGTTCTCTCCTCGATTAGCTTCCATCTGTTGTTTCTTTTTCTGCCTTCAGTTGCACCTTCAGTGTGGTTTTCTGCATCAACAGGCAGGCGATTGATTCCGATGTTGATTCTGATTCTGAGGAAGGAAGCAACCCAAAACGAAGGAGGAATTTCCTGACAGGGAGAACAATTAAACCAGTGGAACAGCTTGCGACCAGAAGTTGTGGCTGGTCCATCACTTTACAAAGAGACGGGACAATTACTTGTCTGAAATGGCATAGGGCTTCCTACTTGAGCAGGGGTTGGACTAGAAGACCTCCAAGGTCCTGCCCAACTCGGTTATTCTGTTATTAAAGAGGGTGTCGTAACTCTTTGGTTTTCTGGTGGGCTGGAACAAGATGGCGCAAACAACGCATAGAATATTTGCATTTTTAGCAGCAATCCTGATGCGAGGCTGATGGCCGCTCTCCAAACGCTTTACTACAACTCCCATCGCTCTACTCTGTGTTCTTAGCAGCTGGAGGGATGTATTGATTCTTCCCTCCTCTTGCTACAAATCCATTTAGAGCTCCCTAGACACCTTTGCTCAATTTTCAATCCTTAAATCCAATCCATCGCATTGGCAAATTGTAGGCAGGAATCCTTTCCGGGTCCGTCTCTCCCTCTGATCTATGCATTTGCAGGCACAGGTTCCCTATTCTACATTTCCAATTCAGTATCTTTTTTCCACCCCTCTTTCAGATTTATGGACTGAGTTCACACCTTCCTCTTTCATCAAGGCCGGGGACTTCAGAAAGCGTTAACCCTGGTTTGAAAGGCTGTGGTGCACGTGGAACTCAATGGGTGAGTTCGTGCTGCATTGGGTGGTTCAGAGAAGAAAATAAAGCCCAGTTATTTGGAGAAAGTGGGTGGTAGGAATTGGCCTCCTGTTAGCACTTCCTTTAGGAAAGTTATTGTGAATGAGGAAGATAAACCCGGGCATTTCAGGAGCAGAATTGGTTAGTGGCTCCAAGCAGCCATCTTGGAAGGGGGTTAGGCTCAAACGCAGCTGCAGCAGGACAACCCTGAGGCTTCAGGTGGGTAAAGCATGCAGCTGCAGCCAGAAAGCGATGAGGAAGAGGAACTGCCTTCTGCACCCGATCCAAGAACACGTAGGGCAGGGAATAGGCAGGAGCAGAGGTCGCGAGGAGGCAGTCTCGCCCTTCTTGGTGGGCTGCACCAGAAGGCAGTAAAGCAGACAGATGGAGACGATGCTGGGGACAACATGTTTGTTGCCTTCCTTGAACGTTGGATCGTGTCCCTTCATCTCTTCCCCTTTTGCCTGTGGATTGGCTTTTATCTTGTAACTCCTCTTTGCCTTGATAACTTGGTTTGGCCTTCTGGATTGGACTTGGCCTGGATTGGACTAGCCTTGGCTCCTGTGGAGCTCCTTGGGGTTGAGCTGCTGCCGGCCCAGGGAATTGCTGGGGAATACCACTTCAAGGCTTGGAAGCCTTAATAAAAACTCCTTAAACCTGTGTGTGTGTGTGTGTGTTTGTGCATGAGTGGGACAACACAATTGCCCCCTTGCATACGACGTGGTTTCTGTCTTTTATTTCGCAAAAACCATCATACCCAATTTTAGCACGCAGAAAACGCCCGGAAACGTTCCTCGCTATCTAAAGAAACATATGTTTTTCCTGCAGCTCTTTTGCAAAAAATAAAAATAAAATAAAAATCAAACATTATCCTAAACTGCTTTTTTTTTCTCTCTCTCTCTTCTTCCTAGTGCTGCAGGTTGTTTTCCTCCTCTTTTTGGTTTTGACTTTCTTTCCAGTACAATGCATGTAATTTCCCCCCCCCCCCCCAATCTCTCCAGCTGCTGATAGTTATCTAGCGTGGTGCAAGAGCGAAAAGAGACTTTGTGTCAAACACTGAAAAATGACTTCTCAAACTGCCTTTCTCCCTCTTGAAAAGGCTCAGGTGTGCTCTGCACATACCAATGAATCTGCGTTTCCAGGACCTTCGGTCCAGCTCAAGAGATGGAATGTGTGTGGACTGCAAAGATTTCCTTCTCAGATGCGCCAAGGTCATCGCAACCTCTCTGGTGGCCCTCCAAAAGTGCTTATTTCCTGGGAAGAAAAGCCGAGATCTTCCCACCAAGGTTGAGGTTGCTCCATCGAGACAGGAGGTGAATGGACTTCCAGACAAGATGGCCTCCACAGTCCTGGGTGCGCATCCCGTTTTAACCTCACCGGCTTCCTTTCCTTCTGCTATCTCTTCCATAAAATACATTTTAACCTGGAGCAACGCAACTGCAAAAGGTTGGCATACACCTTTATTGATTCAGAGGACTTCTAACCGAGAGGAGACTAAAGAGCCAAATATATATTTTTCTCTCTCTTCAAAACATAGATCTTTGGTGTCAACCCTGCAAGTTCTCTGGGCTCCTGGTCTGCAGAAAAATTATTTGCCTTTTTTTTATATTGCACTAAATACTAACTTTAAAAAAAAACAACCATATTAGTGGTCCACAGGATTTAAAATTATGAATTTAGGGGTCCCTGAGGTCTGAAAGGTTGGTGACCTCTGTCACAGATCACTGCCAGAAGTCTGAGAGGTTCTTCAAAGCATCCTTGGGAAGCAAAGGTGGGACATGGGGCAACAGCAGAATTTTTATCTTGTCCGCATCTCAAGGACCTTCCGCTTCCCTTGAGCCTCCAGGAGGGCGAAAACAATTTCCCCTAGGCTCCAGAGGCCCTCTGGAGGCTGAAAAGGGGCACTTCCTGTATTTCCATAAGGCCCGTTTTTCGGCCTCCTGAGGCTGCAGAGGCTTCCAGCGAGCCTCCTGGAGGGCGAAAATGGCCTCACACAGGCTGAAAATCAGCTGGGAGGTGCTTGCATGCACAGAGCAGGTATGTTTGCCTGGGGTTCACGTGCCCACACAAATGGCTCTGCCTGCCACCTGTGGCAGGCAATGCCATAGGTTCGACATCACGGTCCTAGAGTGTTTCTCCAAGTAGGAATTGGCAGGTTGAAGGGGTGTGGTGGTTTTGGAACAGGGCAGCTACCACTTCTGGAGATTATGCCGCCATGAAGATCCTACAAAATGTTATTCCTCTAAAGTCTAATCCCGTGTTGGCAAACCCTATGCCACGCATGCCAAGAAGTGGCACGCAGGGCCATCTTCCCCGGCGTGCGAGCGGTCGCCCGGAAGAGCCCCACTGCGCATGCACGTGGGCACCTCCGCCCGACAGCTGATTGCCGGGTATCTGGCGTGCATTACGCAGGGAGCGGAGGGGGTGCATGGGAGATGCTTGCTTGCGCAGGGGAAATCATGCGGAGATGCGAGGTGTGAGGGGGAATCGTGCGGGCATGTGCAGACATGCGGCGTGCAAGGGGCAATTGTGCGCACATGCACAGAGGGTGTGGGAAGGGAACTCCCATTGCCTTCTGGGTATTGGCACATGAGCGCACGCAAGTGACTGCGCATGCAATGATCAGCACGGGAACTGAAAAAGGTTAGCCATCACTGGTCTAATCCATAGAAGGGATTCTTCCTGTCATTGGATGACCAGGTTTGAAAGGGGATTTGAACAGTTACTCAAGTCCTACATGATCAAAGGATACTTACAGTGAAGAATATCACTTCAAAAATGATCTGGAGGAGGTCCCATCAAGATTGCTCCCTGAAGCTCCTCAGGCCAAGCTCAGCCCAAAATGTGAATCTTTCTACCCAGGACAGAAGCCCTTTCCTTACAAACCTTTGTAAAACCGTTGTAAAACCCAACAAAATTCACAGCAGGCTACAATGGGCCACTCTACGACGGACACCACTGTCCTAGCAAAGACACAGCCAGAGTCCACCAGAGTTGGTTCCCTCCTACAAAAAAACTGGGGAAGAATGAGGCAACCTAC
This sequence comes from Pseudonaja textilis, assembly GCF_900518735.1. The sequence goes on along the minus strand of NW_020770937.1, from coordinate 10,581 downwards.
ACCACAATTCAGACTCCGCAATTGTTCTCTCTTTTGTCTGCCTTGCACTCGCACAAGTTGTGCAGGAGGTAGCGTGAAAACTGCCATCTCCCCTTCTCTACTTACATTCACGGAGAGAGCAATGTTTAGCCTCCTTAGACGACAGTCTAATTTTATTGATGCCACGGCAGAGACAGAATTTTTCCATGTTTTAAGCCTACCGCAAAGCTCACAAGGGAGAGAGAGAGAGAGTGTGTGTGTGTGTGTGTGTGTGTGTGTGTGTGTGTGTGTGTGTTGTGGCCCACAGCAGCCACATTCTTCCGTTCTGGTAGGTCGTTGTATGTCAATCAACCCTTCAAGCAGAGAGAGGACGTGTGCGGCGTACGGAGTTTGCCATCCAGGTCCGTTCGCCCACCTGGGACCCACAATCATTCTTCTGTCATGATTCTTGTACTTGTCAAAGCGATTCAACATGGTTGCGATCACATCAAGCAACTGGCCTTTTGTAGCACAAGGAACCCGCGTTGCACAGCCTCTGGCATCGTTTCGCATGATCAGGATTAAGACTCCTGGCTTGTAGAGACTGATACAGTTCAGGTGTGTCTCTGACTTAAAACTGGAGCCGCGCAACTCACACGCGCACCTCGCTGTTCAAAGCATGGTGGACTCACCCACCGAGAAATTCTGAACAGCTGTTGGATGCTGTCCAGATCTTTATTCCCAGGTCTGATTTTGCTACAATTATCACCCATTACAGATAGTCCTCAAGTTACAACAGTTCACTCAGTGACCGAAGTTACAACGGCACTGAAAAAAAGTGACGGATGACCGGTTTTCACAATTACGACGGTGGAAGCATCTCCCACAATCGCACAATCAAAATTCAGACGCTTGGCAATTGTGATTCATATTTACGATGGTTGCAGTGTCCAGGGGTGATCCCCTTTTGCAACCATCTGACAAACAAAGTGAATGGGGAAGCCAGATTCACCATAACAAGCAGTGGTTCACTTAACAACTGTGGCAAGAAAGGCTGTAAAATGGGGCAAAATTCGCCTTAATTAGCAACATAAATTTTGAGCCCAATTGTGGTCTCAAGTCGAGGACTGCCTATATAGAAGCCAACGCTTGGGTCCTCCTACAAGCATCCTTGTTTAGCGACCAAAACTGAGGGCAACTTAGCCATTAACCGACCCAACCGTGCTTATGATCTTACTTACTTCATAGACTTGAAAAGATTGCAAAGTTGCTTCTTTATCACCTTAGTAACTACAAACGGTCACTAAACAAGGCCATCGTTAAATAAAGGCCTTTGAAAAAGCTATTTCTAGCACAGCCTTAACTCTACTTCTCCTACCAGTGAATCTTTGTGCCTTTCTCCATTACTCCTCGATTGAAAACTGTCTGCAAAATTCCTGGATACATATATAGATATATAGATATATATTGGTTTTCTGAGGTTCTCGCGGGTATTTGTATGTGGATCTTTGGTTATTCGGGTTTTCTCCTGTGTAAGATTGGAAGTATCTAGGTGATGTTTCGATGAAGTCTCATTCATCATCTTCAGGCTTGTGTCTTCGGCTCTGTGCTTCTCACTCTGAGAAGCACAGAGCCGAAGACACAAGCCTGAAGATGTTGAATGAGACTTCATCAAAACGTTGCCTAGATACTTCATCAAAATGTCGCCTAGATACTTCCAATCTTACGAGAGAGAAAACCCGAATAACCAAAGATCCATATATATATATATATATATATTCTGGTTCTCGCGGGTATTTGTATGTGAATCTTTGGTTGTTCGGGTTTTCTCCCGCGTAAGATTCGAAGTATCTAGGCAACGTTTCGATGAAGTCCCATTCATCATCTTCAGGCAACAACCAAAGATCAATCTATCTATCTATCTATCTATCTATCTATCTATCTATCTATCTATCTATCTATATTAGCCTCTGGTGCCAACCAGCTTTAGCATCTCTTCCTGTGCCTAATTTCCACCAGGGAACCGGGATAAGCAAACTAATTGATCGCTTTATTTCAACCGCAACAGTTTCTCCAATATTTTCCTCAGCAAAAATTAAAAAACAACAACCGAGAATGAAAATCTGCTCCTCAGGCACCGTCCCAAGCGTGAATTTCAGGATTCTGTTTTCCTCGCAATACCGTGTACATTTCGGACAGCGTGGGAAAATGTGTCCACAGCATGATTATAAAAGGATGGAGATTTAAAGTCAGCGCTTAATCGCGCTTAATCTAAAGAAGCCTCTCATTTGGACCACAAGGCCGAGAATTCAAGATTATTTTGGGTAGCTCCACTTGCTGCTCAGCCGCTGTTGGCATCTCCGCCTCCACTTCGAAGGGGTTCTTTATTTAGAAGCTGCGTTTCTCCTCTAAAAACATTGTCGGGCGAAACGCAACATTCTGATTAAATTTACCAATGGGGAATTACATCGCTTCTGATTAGATAACAGCCCAACAGAATACAAATATTTTCACAGTAGCGCGCCAAAGGTAACATTCGTAATACCCCTTTTTTTGAACGCAGGCACAGTGAGAGACAGATAAATACAATTTGTCCTTCTAAATCAGGACAGACAGTCTTTTCTTTAATGCAAACGTTGACAGCGTGTTCCGCTTTCCCCCCCTTATGAATTGACTGGAATTATTCCCACGTTTCGGGCCTTTAGATTTAAAGAGAAGACACGTGGATTGGATGCCACAGCAAGGAACTGAAAACTGCGTAAACTTCTTCTGGTCCGTCATGCAATGAAAAAAAAAAATGAGTGTTTTGCTAAATATTTTCAAAGATCTCTAGCGTTTTATTACAATTGCTGCTATTTCTTTCGTTGAATTATTGGAGAGCTTGCAAAGCAAATGGGTGGGTTTTGTTGGAAGGAGAAAGCCCACCGTTCCTTGTTCTGGGGAGAATATCTGATAAAATGGACTTCTAGATTTGAGGGAGCAACATTTATAACTTCCTTAAATGTTGTCCTTCTTCTCTGAGATAAGCCGTTCCAGGTAAAACTCAAAACCACGGTAGGATGCTGTGGTGATCCAGTTGAGAATAATCTATGCCAAGTCCAGAACTACACACTGCGTTGTGGCCGAAGTTGTAACTTTTCATGAACAGAATGAGAGAGCTGGAAGGTTCCCTTAGAGGTCTGCTAGTCTAACCCCAGCACCATTCCAGTCTCTTATTGAAAGCCTCCAGGGAGGAAGGACCCACAACTTCTGGAAGGAGCGGTTTCCATCCGTTGCTTCTTGAGCCTTTTGCACTCCAAAATGGTGGAGCTCTCGCCTCACAATCAGGAGGCTGTGAGTTCGATCCTAGGTAGAGGCTAATATTTGGAATAGACAATCCTGCTCGAGCAGGGGGGGGGTTGGCCTAGATGACCTCCAAGGTCCCTTTCAGCGATGATTCTATGATCCTAAAAACCCCCACCAACCACCCCGAGAAGGCTTCCAGATCATGCCACGTCGGCAAACAACTCTTTCCTTCCCCTCGTACCTGAACGAGCACAGAAGCACGTCGTTCTCCATTTTTAAAGTGGTGTACACATTTTTCCAATCAGGGCCCTCAAAACCTTCATTTTCTTCCCCCATTCTGAATCCTGGCAGGATCTGACTGACAGCACGAAGAGCAGGCTGTCAATCACGGTGAGTCCAGATGAGACATTGATCGACGGCCCTGACAGCTGTGGGTCTGTGAGGCCCCATTTCCTACACGGTAAGCAATTCCCCAGGAACGATTTGTCTTCTCAACGAAAAGCACCGATTAGCCTGGAATCTGTGTTTTAGTTACTGCTCGTGTGGCTACCAGAGGACGCAGGAAGTTTGCCCCTCAAATCGGTCGAATTCCATTTGGAGCCCGTAAAAAACGAGATTGAGCCGCAAGATTGAGCCCGTGGCAGGTTAGAGAACTGCGGAACACACATCTGCCCAAATAAAAGGAACAAAATAACAGTTGGAAGGGACCTTGGAGGTCTTCTAGTCCGACCCCTGCTCAAGCAGGAGACACGACGCCATTTTTGGGAAAATGGCTGTCCAGTCTTTTCTTGAAAACCTCCTGGGATGGAAAACCCACAGCTTCTGGTTAATTGTTAATGGTTAATTGTTCTCCCACTCGGGAAATTCCTCCTTAGTTCTAGGTTGCTTCTCTCCTTGGTTAATTTCCATCCATCACTTCTTGTCCAGCTCTCAGGTTCTTTGGAGAATAGCTTGACTTCTTTGGGGCAGCCCTTCGAATACTGGAAGATGCTATCATGTCACCCCTAGTTCTCCTTTTCACTAGATCAGACATAATCAAACCAAAGGATTGATTGGTTTTCCTGCATACTGCAGAGGGTCAGACTAGATGACGCTTGGGGGTACCTTCCACAACTCGACGACCATCTAAAGGGAAAGCCATGCTAACATTTCCGCCTGATCCCACTAGTGCCCACCTGTGATTCCTACAAATCTGCATAAGTCACAAGAAAGCCGGATTTCTAAATCGGGAAATCCGTCCGATTCAATTTGTGGAGCAGAGGCTCATCCCACCGAACATCTGGGCTCCTCTGGACTTCTAAACCGAGTCAGAGAAAGCTCACATTGCCAGCTTAGGAAGCCACATTTGACTCAGAAGCTTCCAAGCTGCCACATTCTTAGTTCCTGGGAATTTGGAAGGGGTGGATTTCACGGAGAGGTGGAAGGTTAGGCATAACAACATTCTTCTCATAAAGTCAAGGACAAGTTACCCTGCCTCTGCAAAGGAGCGGCTGGAGGAATGTCTCCAGTTGGGACGATGGTCGATTGGACCATGTGATGGACTTGGTGGGTGTAGGGCAGTGATGGCGAAGCACACGCGTGCCAGCACCCACAATGCAATGCGCCCCCCCCCACACGTGCGCATGCAACCCCCCCCTCCACTCCCTTACTTGCACTGCACATGCACGCACTTCCAAGCTGATTTTTGGCCCGTTTGAGGCTGTTTTTGCCCTCCTGGGGGCTCAAGGGAAGCCTTTGCAGCCTTTGGAGGGCGAAAAACAGGCCCATTTTGGCACTTCCGGTTTCGTCACTCCTGTTTTTTGGCCTCCAAAGGCCGCAGAGGCTTCCCTCGAGACCCCAGGAGGGCAGAAACGGCCTCAAACGGGCCAAAAATCTGCTGGGAGGTGCGTGCATGCTCAGGACAGGTAAGTTTGGCTGAGGCTCGCGGGCCTGCACCCATGGCTCTGCATGGCACCTGTGGCACGCCTGCCATAGGTTTGCCATTACGGATTTAGGGGATAGGTTTTGAATTTCCAAGTTGTGAAGGGAAAAACCCGGAATTCTCATATTCAGGTTTTCCCCAGAGGTGCCAATATGAATTCTTTAATCAATTCTGACTTGGATGAACTTTTCTTTCGGAATGCTGAATGGAAATGGGTAGTTTCACTGGAACGCGGACACCTACGCTCCAAGGTCTGAGTCCCACTGGGACTGGGAGGTACCCATTTGATTTGAGGTGACTTCTGTAGTTCTGAAGGTCTTCCTTAGGATCTGGAGACCAGCTCCATCCAGGGACTGCAGCTCTTCCTTCCCTCCCCAGGTGCCTCCCCTCGACCTCCGCTCTCCCAAGGTGACAAGAGATAATGTTAACACATCGTCCTTTTAATCAGCGCATGATTAACAAAACTTCATGTATTATTCAGAGTAGCCCATGAAAGGCCCCCATCGCTCTCTTACACTCTGCCCGTGGTAGCTGGTGCCTGTCATCTCACCTGGGGGGCCACCTTGGCCCTCACCTTGGAAAATAAAGACAGGAACGATATCCACCTAGGCTGCCCTAACACCATTGCAAAACTGGTTGAAGCAGAATGTAGTCTGTAAAATGAGAAGGTGCAGTTCTGGGGAGATGAAATTCTTTATGGATGGGATGGAAATTCTTCTAAGAATGGAAGGAAGACCAAAGCCATCTCTCATCTTAACTTCCCCTCACATCCTGGACATAAATTGTTTCAACTCCTACCCACAAAACGACGCTATAGAGCCCTGCACACCAGAACAACTGGACCCAAGGACAGTTTTTCCCCGAATGCCATCACTCTGCTAAACAAATAATTCCCTCAACACTGTCCAACTCTTTACAAAGTCTGCATTATTGTTACTATTCACCTTCTCATCGTTCCTATCACCCATCTCCTCCCACTTGTGACTGCACAACTGTAACTTAGTCGCTTGTATCCTTACGATCTATACTGACTGTTTCCTAGTATGATTTGATTGCTTATTTCTACCCTATGACTATATTAAGCGTTGAGCCTTATGATTCTTGATGAATGTATCTTTTCTTTTTATGTACACTGAGAGCATATGCACCAAGACAAATTCCTTGTGTGTCTAATCACACTTGGCCAATAAAGAATTCGTTCATTCATTCACGTCCCACCAAGTGAGCCAAAAACACCCTATGGAAATCCAGCCTGAATTGTGAGTTTTCTAGAGGGTGCCGAAAGGATGTTGAGGCAGCAAAAATTGGATTTTATGAACTTCCTGCTTTTAGTGGACAGAAACACATCCTTCCAATGACATCCCTCGCAGAAGGCGACAGGGGGAAACCAGTGGTCCTCATTCTTGGGAAGGAGGTCATTTGTTTCTTCTTCCTCTAGAACAAGGGTCTTCAAACATAGCAAGTTTAAGACTTGTGGACTTCAGCTCCCAGAATCCCTGAGCTAATGTGACTGGAGGAGGAATTCTGGGAGTTGAAGTCCACAAATCTTAAAGCTGTCAAGCTTGAAGACCCCTGATCTACAGTATCTATCTATCTATCTATCTATCTATCTATCTATCTATCTATCTATCTATCTATCTATCTAATCCAAGGGTCTTCAAACTTAGCAAGTTTAAGGCTTGTGGACTTCAGCTCCCAGAATCCCTGAGCTAACGTGACTGGAGGGGGAATTCTGGGAGTTGAAGTCCACAAGTCTTAAAGCTGTCAAGCTTGAAGACTCCTTATCTACAGTATCTATCTATCATCCATCTCTCTCTCTCTCTCTCTCTCTCTCTCTCTCTCTCTCTCTCTCTC
>NW_020770936.1:0-13587 GCF_900518735.1 Pseudonaja textilis | reverse complement strand
GAGAGAGAGAGAGAGAGAGAGAGAGAGAGAGAGAGAGAGAGAGAGATGGATGATAGATAGATACTGTAGATAAGGAGTCTTCAAGCTTGACAGCTTTAAGACTTGTGGACTTCAACTCCCAGAATTCCCCCTCCAGTCACGTTAGCTCAGGGATTCTGGGAGCTGAAGTCCACAAGCCTTAAACTTGCTAAGTTTGAAGACCCTTGGATTAGATAGATAGATAGATAGATAGATAGATAGATAGATAGATAGATAGATAGATAGATAGATACTGTAGATCAGGGGTCTTCAAGCTTGACAGCTTTAAGATTTGTGGACTTCAACTCCCAGAATTCCTCCTCCAGTCACATTAGCTCAGGGATTCTGGGAGCTGAAGTCCACAAGTCTTAAACTTGCTATGTTTGAAGACCCTTGTTCTAGAGGAAGAAGAAACAAATGACCTCCTTCCCAAGAATGAGGACCACTGGTTTCCCCCTGTCGCCTTCTGCGAGGGATGTCATTGGAAGGATGTGTTTCTGTCCACTAAAAGCAGGAAGTTCATAAAATCCAATTTTTGCTGCCTCAACATCCTTTCGGCACCCTCTAGAAAACTCACAATTCAGGCTGGATTTCCATAGGGTGTTTTTGGCTCACTTGGTGGGACGTGAATGAATGAACGAATTCTTTATTGGCCAAGTGTGATTAGACACACAAGGAATTTGTCTTGGTGCATATGCTCTCAGTGTACATAAAAAGAAAAGATACATTCATCAAGAATCATAAGGCTCAACGCTTAATATAGTCATAGGGTAGAAATAAGCAATCAAATCATACTAGGAAACAGTCAGTATAGATCGTAAGGATACAAGCGACTAAGTTACAGTTGTGCAGTCACAAGTGGGAGGAGATGGGTGATAGGAACGATGAGAAGGTGAATAGTAACAATAATGCAGACTTTGTAAAGAGTTGGACAGTGTTGAGGGAATTATTTGTTTAGCAGAGTGATGGCATTCGGGGAAAAACTGTCCTTGGGTCCAGTTGTTCTGGTGTGCAGGGCTCTATAGCGTCGTTTTGTGGGTAGGAGTTGAAACAATTTATGTCCAGGATGTGAGGGGAAGTTAAGATGAGAGATGGCTTTGGTCTTCCTTCCATTCTTAGAAGAATTTCCATCCCATCCATAAAGAATTTCATCTCCCCAGAACTGCACCTTCTCATTTTACAGACTACATTCTGCTTCAACCAGTTTTGCAATGGTGTTAGGGCAGCCTAGGTGGATATCGTTCCTGTCTTTATTTTCCAAGGTGAGGGCCAAGGTGGCCCCCCAGGTGAGATGACAGGCACCAGCTACCACGGGCAGAGTGTAAGAGAGCGATGGGGGCCTTTCATGGGCTACTCTGAATAATACATGAAGTTTTGTTAATCATGCGCTGATTAAAAGGACGATGTGTTAACATTATCTCTTGTCACCTTGGGAGAGCGGAGGTCGAGGGGAGGCACCTGGGGAGGGAAGGAAGAGCTGCAGTCCCTGGATGGAGCTGGTCTCCAGATCCTAAGGAAGACCTTCAGAACTACAGAAGTCACCTCAAATCAAATGGGTACCTCCCAGTCCCAGTGGGACTCAGACCTTGGAGCGTAGGTGTCCGCGTTCCAGTGAAACTACCCATTTCCATTCAGCATTCCGAAAGAAAAGTTCATCCAAGTCAGAATTGATTAAAGAATTCATATTGGCACCTCTGGGGAAAACCTGAATATGAGAATTCCGGGTTTTTCCCTTCACAACTTGGAAATTCAAAACCTATCCCCTAAATCCGTAATGGCAAACCTATGGCAGGCGTGCCACAGGTGCCATGCAGAGCCATGGGTGCAGGCCCGCGAGCCTCAGCCAAACTTACCTGTCCTGAGCATGCACGCACCTCCCAGCAGATTTTTGGCCCGTTTGAGGCCGTTTCTGCCCTCCTGGGGTCTCGAGGGAAGCCTCTGCGGCCTTTGGAGGCCAAAAAACAGGAGTGACGAAACCGGAAGTGCCAAAATGGGCCTGTTTTTCGCCCTCCAAAGGCTGCAAAGGCTTCCCTTGAGCCCCCAGGAGGGCAAAAACAGCCTCAAACGGGCCAAAAATCAGCTTGGAAGTGCGTGCATGTGCAGTGCAAGTAAGGGAGTGGAGGGGGGGGTTGCATGCGCACGTGTGGGGGGGGGCGCATTGCATTGTGGGTGCTGGCACGCGTGTGCTTCGCCATCACTGCCCTACACCCACCAAGTCCATCACATGGTCCAATCGACCATCGTCCCAACTGGAGACATTCCTCCAGCCGCTCCTTTGCAGAGGCAGGGTAACTTGTCCTTGACTTTATGAGAAGAATGTTGTTATGCCTAACCTTCCACCTCTCCGTGAAATCCACCCCTTCCAAATTCCCAGGAACTAAGAATGTGGCAGCTTGGAAGCTTCTGAGTCAAATGTGGCTTCCTAAGCTGGCAATGTGAGCTTTCTCTGACTCGGTTTAGAAGTCCAGAGGAGCCCAGATGTTCGGTGGGATGAGCCTCTGCTCCACAAATTGAATCGGACGGATTTCCCGATTTAGAAATCCGGCTTTCTTGTGACTTATGCAGATTTGTAGGAATCACAGGTGGGCACTAGTGGGATCAGGCGGAAATGTTAGCATGGCTTTCCCTTTAGATGGTCGTCGAGTTGTGGAAGGTACCCCCAAGCGTCATCTAGTCTGACCCTCTGCAGTATGCAGGAAAACCAATCAATCCTTTGGTTTGATTATGTCTGATCTAGTGAAAAGGAGAACTAGGGGTGACATGATAGCATCTTCCAGTATTCGAAGGGCTGCCCCAAAGAAGTCAAGCTATTCTCCAAAGAACCTGAGAGCTGGACAAGAAGTGATGGATGGAAATTAACCAAGGAGAGAAGCAACCTAGAACTAAGGAGGAATTTCCCGAGTGGGAGAACAATTAACCATTAACAATTAACCAGAAGCTGTGGGTTTTCCATCCCAGGAGGTTTTCAAGAAAAGACTGGACAGCCATTTTCCCAAAAATGGCGTCGTGTCTCCTGCTTGAGCAGGGGTCGGACTAGAAGACCTCCAAGGTCCCTTCCAACTGTTATTTTGTTCCTTTTATTTGGGCAGATGTGTGTTCCGCAGTTCTCTAACCTGCCACGGGCTCAATCTTGCGGCTCAATCTCGTTTTTTACGGGCTCCAAATGGAATTCGACCGATTTGAGGGGCAAACTTCCTGCGTCCTCTGGTAGCCACACGAGCAGTAACTAAAACACAGATTCCAGGCTAATCGGTGCTTTTCGTTGAGAAGACAAATCGTTCCTGGGGAATTGCTTACCGTGTAGGAAATGGGGCCTCACAGACCCACAGCTGTCAGGGCCGTCGATCAATGTCTCATCTGGACTCACCGTGATTGACAGCCTGCTCTTCGTGCTGTCAGTCAGATCCTGCCAGGATTCAGAATGGGGGAAGAAAATGAAGGTTTTGAGGGCCCTGATTGGAAAAATGTGTACACCACTTTAAAAATGGAGAACGACGTGCTTCTGTGCTCGTTCAGGTACGAGGGGAAGGAAAGAGTTGTTTGCCGACGTGGCATGATCTGGAAGCCTTCTCGGGGTGGTTGGTGGGGGTTTTTAGGATCATAGAATCATCGCTGAAAGGGACCTTGGAGGTCATCTAGGCCAACCCCCCCCCTGCTCGAGCAGGATTGTCTATTCCAAATATTAGCCTCTACCTAGGATCGAACTCACAGCCTCCTGATTGTGAGGCGAGAGCTCCACCATTTTGGAGTGCAAAAGGCTCAAGAAGCAACGGATGGAAACCGCTCCTTCCAGAAGTTGTGGGTCCTTCCTCCCTGGAGGCTTTCAATAAGAGACTGGAATGGTGCTGGGGTTAGACTAGCAGACCTCTAAGGGAACCTTCCAGCTCTCTCATTCTGTTCATGAAAAGTTACAACTTCGGCCACAACGCAGTGTGTAGTTCTGGACTTGGCATAGATTATTCTCAACTGGATCACCACAGCATCCTACCGTGGTTTTGAGTTTTACCTGGAACGGCTTATCTCAGAGAAGAAGGACAACATTTAAGGAAGTTATAAATGTTGCTCCCTCAAATCTAGAAGTCCATTTTATCAGATATTCTCCCCAGAACAAGGAACGGTGGGCTTTCTCCTTCCAACAAAACCCACCCATTTGCTTTGCAAGCTCTCCAATAATTCAACGAAAGAAATAGCAGCAATTGTAATAAAACGCTAGAGATCTTTGAAAATATTTAGCAAAACACTCATTTTTTTTTTTCATTGCATGACGGACCAGAAGAAGTTTACGCAGTTTTCAGTTCCTTGCTGTGGCATCCAATCCACGTGTCTTCTCTTTAAATCTAAAGGCCCGAAACGTGGGAATAATTCCAGTCAATTCATAAGGGGGGGAAAGCGGAACACGCTGTCAACGTTTGCATTAAAGAAAAGACTGTCTGTCCTGATTTAGAAGGACAAATTGTATTTATCTGTCTCTCACTGTGCCTGCGTTCAAAAAAAGGGGTATTACGAATGTTACCTTTGGCGCGCTACTGTGAAAATATTTGTATTCTGTTGGGCTGTTATCTAATCAGAAGCGATGTAATTCCCCATTGGTAAATTTAATCAGAATGTTGCGTTTCGCCCGACAATGTTTTTAGAGGAGAAACGCAGCTTCTAAATAAAGAACCCCTTCGAAGTGGAGGCGGAGATGCCAACAGCGGCTGAGCAGCAAGTGGAGCTACCCAAAATAATCTTGAATTCTCGGCCTTGTGGTCCAAATGAGAGGCTTCTTTAGATTAAGCGCGATTAAGCGCTGACTTTAAATCTCCATCCTTTTATAATCATGCTGTGGACACATTTTCCCACGCTGTCCGAAATGTACACGGTATTGCGAGGAAAACAGAATCCTGAAATTCACGCTTGGGACGGTGCCTGAGGAGCAGATTTTCATTCTCGGTTGTTGTTTTTTAATTTTTGCTGAGGAAAATATTGGAGAAACTGTTGCGGTTGAAATAAAGCGATCAATTAGTTTGCTTATCCCGGTTCCCTGGTGGAAATTAGGCACAGGAAGAGATGCTAAAGCTGGTTGGCACCAGAGGCTAATATAGATAGATAGATAGATAGATAGATAGATAGATAGATAGATAGATAGATAGATTGATCTTTGGTTGTTGCCTGAAGATGATGAATGGGACTTCATCGAAACGTTGCCTAGATACTTCGAATCTTACGCGGGAGAAAACCCGAACAACCAAAGATTCACATACAAATACCCGCGAGAACCTCAGAATATATATATATATATATATATGGATCTTTGGTTATTCGGGTTTTCTCTCTCGTAAGATTGGAAGTATCTAGGCGACATTTTGATGAAGTATCTAGGCAACGTTTTGATGAAGTCTCATTCAACATCTTCAGGCTTGTGTCTTCGGCTCTGTGCTTCTCAGAGTGAGAAGCACAGAGCCGAAGACACAAGCCTGAAGATGATGAATGAGACTTCATCGAAACATCACCTAGATACTTCCAATCTTACACAGGAGAAAACCCGAATAACCAAAGATCCACATACAAATACCCGCGAGAACCTCAGAAAACCAATATATATCTATATATCTATATATGTATCCAGGAATTTTGCAGACAGTTTTCAATCGAGGAGTAATGGAGAAAGGCACAAAGATTCACTGGTAGGAGAAGTAGAGTTAAGGCTGTGCTAGAAATAGCTTTTTCAAAGGCCTTTATTTAACGATGGCCTTGTTTAGTGACCGTTTGTAGTTACTAAGGTGATAAAGAAGCAACTTTGCAATCTTTTCAAGTCTATGAAGTAAGTAAGATCATAAGCACGGTTGGGTCGGTTAATGGCTAAGTTGCCCTCAGTTTTGGTCGCTAAACAAGGATGCTTGTAGGAGGACCCAAGCGTTGGCTTCTATATAGGCAGTCCTCGACTTGAGACCACAATTGGGCTCAAAATTTATGTTGCTAATTAAGGCGAATTTTGCCCCATTTTACAGCCTTTCTTGCCACAGTTGTTAAGTGAACCACTGCTTGTTATGGTGAATCTGGCTTCCCCATTCACTTTGTTTGTCAGATGGTTGCAAAAGGGGATCACCCCTGGACACTGCAACCATCGTAAATATGAATCACAATTGCCAAGCGTCTGAATTTTGATTGTGCGATTGTGGGAGATGCTTCCACCGTCGTAATTGTGAAAACCGGTCATCCGTCACTTTTTTTCAGTGCCGTTGTAACTTCGGTCACTGAGTGAACTGTTGTAACTTGAGGACTATCTGTAATGGGTGATAATTGTAGCAAAATCAGACCTGGGAATAAAGATCTGGACAGCATCCAACAGCTGTTCAGAATTTCTCGGTGGGTGAGTCCACCATGCTTTGAACAGCGAGGTGCGCGTGTGAGTTGCGCGGCTCCAGTTTTAAGTCAGAGACACACCTGAACTGTATCAGTCTCTACAAGCCAGGAGTCTTAATCCTGATCATGCGAAACGATGCCAGAGGCTGTGCAACGCGGGTTCCTTGTGCTACAAAAGGCCAGTTGCTTGATGTGATCGCAACCATGTTGAATCGCTTTGACAAGTACAAGAATCATGACAGAAGAATGATTGTGGGTCCCAGGTGGGCGAACGGACCTGGATGGCAAACTCCGTACGCCGCACACGTCCTCTCTCTGCTTGAAGGGTTGATTGACATACAACGACCTACCAGAACGGAAGAATGTGGCTGCTGTGGGCCACAACACACACACACACACACACACACACACACACACACACACACACTCTCTCTCTCTCTCCCTTGTGAGCTTTGCGGTAGGCTTAAAACATGGAAAAATTCTGTCTCTGCCGTGGCATCAATAAAATTAGACTGTCGTCTAAGGAGGCTAAACATTGCTCTCTCCGTGAATGTAAGTAGAGAAGGGGAGATGGCAGTTTTCACGCTACCTCCTGCACAACTTGTGCGAGTGCAAGGCAGACAAAAGAGAGAACAATTGCGGAGTCTGAATTGTGGTGTAGGTTGCCTCATTCTTCCCCAGTTTTTTTGTAGGAGGGAACCAACTCTGGTGGACTCTGGCTGTGTCTTTGCTAGGACAGTGGTGTCCGTCGTAGAGTGGCCCATTGTAGCCTGCTGTGAATTTTGTTGGGTTTTACAACGGTTTTACAAAGGTTTGTAAGGAAAGGGCTTCTGTCCTGGGTAGAAAGATTCACATTTTGGGCTGAGCTTGGCCTGAGGAGCTTCAGGGAGCAATCTTGATGGGACCTCCTCCAGATCATTTTTGAAGTGATATTCTTCACTGTAAGTATCCTTTGATCATGTAGGACTTGAGTAACTGTTCAAATCCCCTTTCAAACCTGGTCATCCAATGACAGGAAGAATCCCTTCTATGGATTAGACCAGTGATGGCTAACCTTTTTCAGTTCCCGTGCTGATCATTGCATGCGCAGTCACTTGCGTGCGCTCATGTGCCAATACCCAGAAGGCAATGGGAGTTCCCTTCCCACACCCTCTGTGCATGTGCGCACAATTGCCCCTTGCACGCCGCATGTCTGCACATGCCCGCACGATTCCCCCTCACACCTCGCATCTCCGCATGATTTCCCCTGCGCAAGCAAGCATCTCCCATGCACCCCCTCCGCTCCCTGCGTAATGCACGCCAGATACCCGGCAATCAGCTGTCGGGCGGAGGTGCCCACGTGCATGCGCAGTGGGGCTCTTCCGGGCGACCGCTCGCACGCCGGGGAAGATGGCCCTGCGTGCCACTTCTTGGCATGCGTGGCATAGGGTTTGCCAACACGGGATTAGACTTTAGAGGAATAACATTTTGTAGGATCTTCATGGCGGCATAATCTCCAGAAGTGGTAGCTGCCCTGTTCCAAAACCACCACACCCCTTCAACCTGCCAATTCCTACTTGGAGAAACACTCTAGGACCGTGATGTCGAACCTATGGCATTGCCTGCCACAGGTGGCAGGCAGAGCCATTTGTGTGGGCACGTGAACCCCAGGCAAACATACCTGCTCTGTGCATGCAAGCACCTCCCAGCTGATTTTCAGCCTGTGTGAGGCCATTTTCGCCCTCCAGGAGGCTCGCTGGAAGCCTCTGCAGCCTCAGGAGGCCGAAAAACGGGCCTTATGGAAATACAGGAAGTGCCCCTTTTCAGCCTCCAGAGGGCCTCTGGAGCCTAGGGGAAATTGTTTTCGCCCTCCTGGAGGCTCAAGGGAAGCGGAAGGTCCTTGAGATGCGGACAAGATAAAAATTCTGCTGTTGCCCCATGTCCCACCTTTGCTTCCCAAGGATGCTTTGAAGAACCTCTCAGACTTCTGGCAGTGATCTGTGACAGAGGTCACCAACCTTTCAGACCTCAGGGACCCCTAAATTCATAATTTTAAATCCTGTGGACCACTAATATGGTTGTTTTTTTTTAAAGTTAGTATTTAGTGCAATATAAAAAAAAGGCAAATAATTTTTCTGCAGACCAGGAGCCCAGAGAACTTGCAGGGTTGACACCAAAGATCTATGTTTTGAAGAGAGAGAAAAATATATATTTGGCTCTTTAGTCTCCTCTCGGTTAGAAGTCCTCTGAATCAATAAAGGTGTATGCCAACCTTTTGCAGTTGCGTTGCTCCAGGTTAAAATGTATTTTATGGAAGAGATAGCAGAAGGAAAGGAAGCCGGTGAGGTTAAAACGGGATGCGCACCCAGGACTGTGGAGGCCATCTTGTCTGGAAGTCCATTCACCTCCTGTCTCGATGGAGCAACCTCAACCTTGGTGGGAAGATCTCGGCTTTTCTTCCCAGGAAATAAGCACTTTTGGAGGGCCACCAGAGAGGTTGCGATGACCTTGGCGCATCTGAGAAGGAAATCTTTGCAGTCCACACACATTCCATCTCTTGAGCTGGACCGAAGGTCCTGGAAACGCAGATTCATTGGTATGTGCAGAGCACACCTGAGCCTTTTCAAGAGGGAGAAAGGCAGTTTGAGAAGTCATTTTTCAGTGTTTGACACAAAGTCTCTTTTCGCTCTTGCACCACGCTAGATAACTATCAGCAGCTGGAGAGATTGGGGGGGGGGGGGGAAATTACATGCATTGTACTGGAAAGAAAGTCAAAACCAAAAAGAGGAGGAAAACAACCTGCAGCACTAGGAAGAAGAGAGAGAGAGAAAAAAAAAGCAGTTTAGGATAATGTTTGATTTTTATTTTATTTTTATTTTTTGCAAAAGAGCTGCAGGAAAAACATATGTTTCTTTAGATAGCGAGGAACGTTTCCGGGCGTTTTCTGCGTGCTAAAATTGGGTATGATGGTTTTTGCGAAATAAAAGACAGAAACCACGTCGTATGCAAGGGGGCAATTGTGTTGTCCCACTCATGCACAAACACACACACACACACACAGGTTTAAGGAGTTTTTATTAAGGCTTCCAAGCCTTGAAGTGGTATTCCCCAGCAATTCCCTGGGCCGGCAGCAGCTCAACCCCAAGGAGCTCCACAGGAGCCAAGGCTAGTCCAATCCAGGCCAAGTCCAATCCAGAAGGCCAAACCAAGTTATCAAGGCAAAGAGGAGTTACAAGATAAAAGCCAATCCACAGGCAAAAGGGGAAGAGATGAAGGGACACGATCCAACGTTCAAGGAAGGCAACAAACATGTTGTCCCCAGCATCGTCTCCATCTGTCTGCTTTACTGCCTTCTGGTGCAGCCCACCAAGAAGGGCGAGACTGCCTCCTCGCGACCTCTGCTCCTGCCTATTCCCTGCCCTACGTGTTCTTGGATCGGGTGCAGAAGGCAGTTCCTCTTCCTCATCGCTTTCTGGCTGCAGCTGCATGCTTTACCCACCTGAAGCCTCAGGGTTGTCCTGCTGCAGCTGCGTTTGAGCCTAACCCCCTTCCAAGATGGCTGCTTGGAGCCACTAACCAATTCTGCTCCTGAAATGCCCGGGTTTATCTTCCTCATTCACAATAACTTTCCTAAAGGAAGTGCTAACAGGAGGCCAATTCCTACCACCCACTTTCTCCAAATAACTGGGCTTTATTTTCTTCTCTGAACCACCCAATGCAGCACGAACTCACCCATTGAGTTCCACGTGCACCACAGCCTTTCAAACCAGGGTTAACGCTTTCTGAAGTCCCCGGCCTTGATGAAAGAGGAAGGTGTGAACTCAGTCCATAAATCTGAAAGAGGGGTGGAAAAAAGATACTGAATTGGAAATGTAGAATAGGGAACCTGTGCCTGCAAATGCATAGATCAGAGGGAGAGACGGACCCGGAAAGGATTCCTGCCTACAATTTGCCAATGCGATGGATTGGATTTAAGGATTGAAAATTGAGCAAAGGTGTCTAGGGAGCTCTAAATGGATTTGTAGCAAGAGGAGGGAAGAATCAATACATCCCTCCAGCTGCTAAGAACACAGAGTAGAGCGATGGGAGTTGTAGTAAAGCGTTTGGAGAGCGGCCATCAGCCTCGCATCAGGATTGCTGCTAAAAATGCAAATATTCTATGCGTTGTTTGCGCCATCTTGTTCCAGCCCACCAGAAAACCAAAGAGTTACGACACCCTCTTTAATAACAGAATAACCGAGTTGGGCAGGACCTTGGAGGTCTTCTAGTCCAACCCCTGCTCAAGTAGGAAGCCCTATGCCATTTCAGACAAGTAATTGTCCCGTCTCTTTGTAAAGTGATGGACCAGCCACAACTTCTGGTCGCAAGCTGTTCCACTGGTTTAATTGTTCTCCCTGTCAGGAAATTCCTCCTTCGTTTTGGGTTGCTTCCTTCCTCAGAATCAGAATCAACATCGGAATCAATCGCCTGCCTGTTGATGCAGAAAACCACACTGAAGGTGCAACTGAAGGCAGAAAAAGAAACAACAGATGGAAGCTAATCGAGGAGAGAACCAGCCCAGAACTAAGAAGGAATTTCCGGACAGTTAAAACAATTAATCCGTGGAACAACCTGCCTCCAGAAGCTGTGAATGCCTCAAAACATTGAGGCAAACACTAAAAACACTGGAGCTTTTTAAGAAGAGATTGGATGGACAACCATTTGTCTAAAATGGTAGGGTCTCCTGTTGAGCGGTGGGTTGGACTAGAAGACCTCCAAGGTCTCTTCCAAGTCCTTTATTGCGTTAATAACAGCTTATTGGTCTATCTAATCTAACAAAAAGAAGGACTAGGGGAGACATGATAGCAGTTTTCCAGTATCTCAGGGGCTGCCCCAAAGAAGAGGGAGTCAAGCTATTCTCCAAAGCACCTGAAGGCAGGACAAGAAGCAACGGGCGGAAACTAATCAAGGGAGTGAAGCAATCTGAAATTAAGGAGAAATTTCCTAACAATGTAGGACAATTAACCAGTGGAACGGCTTGCCACCAGAAGTTGTGGCTGCTCCATCACTGGAGGTTTTTAAGAAGAGACTGGACAGCCCCTTGTCTGAAATGGTACAACGTTTCCTGCTTGGGCGAGGTCGGTCTGAAAGACCTCCAAGGTCAACTCTCTTATTCTGTTGTGTTTCCTGAGCATACCAAGCCTGCTTTCGGAAGCTACTTTTCCCAGGCTCCCAAATAAATATTTTTCATTTCAGGCCTCCTTGCGGATCTGAAGTTTGCCCAAACGTCCTTCAGCGTTGCCGTCGAGGGACGAACTTTTGGAGTGAGAAATGCAAAGTTTTATTCTCGCTGTTATTATGATTATTACATCGAATTGGCAGGTTCGCTGCGACTTCCCCCTCTAAAGTACAAACGAAGCCTTCTAATCAATCCGATTCCGCGGGTTTTTTTTTTTTTATAAAACATTCTTTTTTAAAAATAAAAATCAGCGGTGTTTTGATCTTATTTGCAACGTCTTGAGATAAAAGCTCCGTCCGTGTGGACGTTTCGTTTCAGCTCTCTTGTGTTCGCCTTGCAGACTCTCTGAAGTTCATTTTATTTCTTTTTTACATTATCAGCAACAGATTAAAAACAAAGGCAAAGATAGTTCGGGCTTGCAAGGGAGAAGATTAACTCAACCTGGGGTGTGAACAAGCGATTTCTCTCTTTTCGGTGTGGTGTACGTGCACATGTTATCTATGTCTCTCTATTCTCTAAGGTGCAAAAGAGATATTTTTACAATTACTACAGCTAGTGTGATTCTTCTTTTTTTTTAACTACCTATTAAGTGGCGTATTGGATTCAGCAACATGGGAATAAATTGAAGGTCTCTGTTATGTATGTTCAGAGTGTGATAGGTAGTAAGGAAAAGGAGGATGGGATTGTGGGGCGACTGCTGCTCCCTGAGCGTGGTGGATTTCTTGCAGAATTTCCTGACCTTGGGACTGATGAGGTTACCTAGTTGGGTCATGAAACATCTTCAAGTAAACCACTCCATTCAGAGAGCACCGAGGACCCCATAGTCCTCCTCCTCCTCCACCTCTCTGCAAACCCCGCTCCCTTCTAGCACTGATGATGTTGCCTAGTTGGGTCATGAAACTCTACAAGAAAACCATCAGGCACGGGCACCACCAAGGGCTCCACAGTCCTTCTCCTCCTCCTCTTTCTCTTCCCCACAAACCCCTGTCTCTTCCAGCACTGATGATGTTCCCTAGTTGAGTCATTAAATGTCTGCAAGAAAACTGCCAAGTTTAGACAGCACCAAAGACCCCACAGTCTCCGTTCAATTCCTCCTCCTCCCGGCACTGATGTTACCTAGTTGGACAATAAAACTCTGTAAGAAAACCACAAAGCTCATAGAGCACCAAAGACTCTCAGTCATTTTTGTCCATAATTATCCTCTCCTCCTCCTCCCAAACCACTCTTCCTTCTAGCACTGATGATGTTCCCTAGTTGGGTCAGGAAACATCTGCCAAAGAAAGAGCCCACCTCAGACAACACCACACAATTCAACACTGAACGACAACTATTCTCCGCTATCGATGATAAGATTAATGCGAGTACTGCCAAATCTATCTGGTTATTATTTTTAATGACAGGCTTTTCTTACCATCCTTCTTTTGGAGTTTTGTGGTCCACGCAATCACGGATCGTTCAGGGGGCAAAATTGGTTAAAAGGCGCCATGTTGTTTTTCCTTGCTTCGGAAGGGTTTTTTTTTTTTTTTGCAAAACTTTAACCGGTTTCTGTCTTGTTTCTACCATACTTAATTAGCTGGAATCTGCCGGCAGTCCTGAAAGTCTTTCATGATAACTTCTGCTGCCTTAATCCTAGGAGTAAGTAAATATATAAATAGTTCACTAAAAACGAAGGAAAACTGGAAGAACAGAGAAGATGAGTGCAACCAGGATTGAGCTGATTGGTGAGGGGTCCATCATTGAAAGTCGTGAAGGACCCCCCTTAGGAGAGGTGATCCTTGAGAAGTTCCACCCATGTGGCCACTAAGAGCCGACCACCAACTTGATGGCATTTAGTCAACCGGTCAACATGAAGGTGCAACTCTTTGGAGAAGCTGGGAAAGGTGAAAGAAAGGAGGAGAGGAAAACCAGCGTCAAGATGGAGAAGAGGTCAGAGTAGTGATGGGGGCACCCTTGGAAGACCTGAAGCATCAGGTTGGTGACAGATCATCCTGGAGAAGAAGGTCCATCTAGATGGGTTTATGAGTTAC
>NW_020770935.1:0-17207 GCF_900518735.1 Pseudonaja textilis | reverse complement strand
ACCTTCCAGGAAGATAACCAAGGAGAGTCCATTGGAAGAATCCCAGGCAAGATAAACCTCTTTCAAAGAAAAAAAACTAAACTTTGACTCCAGCAATTCTGACTATGCAGTTACAAACTTATATACATAGCCCCCAGCTGCAAGCCATGAGGAGAATCCTGGTAATCTCCTCCTGAGTAGACCTCACTTCTCCCTGATTCTCTCCTCCCTGCATAACATAGGATGGAGAGGGGATGGGCCTGGATCCTCCTCTGATTGCTCAGCTGGCCTCTGCCCTTCCCCAGCCTCCTCCACCACTTCTGAAGCCACACTCCCACTCCCCATTGGCTGTTCCTCCTCTTCCACAGAGTCAGCCTCCACCAGGGGCATGACACTATCCCTCCTGCAGGGCCCCCTCCCCCAGTACCAGGTGGATGAGTAAATTGAGGAAACCAAGCGTGAAAGTCCTGGACCAAACGAAGAGCATGAACATCAGTGACATCAACGCAGGTGAAGTCCTCTGGTCCATAACCTTTCCATGCCACCAAATACTGAAATCGGCCTCATGACTGGCGTGAATCTCGGATGCTATCCACTTTGTACTACTCCTCTCCCAGAGGGGCTACTGGGGCCAGTTGTGATGGAGCCGGTCTATGCGGACTGTCTGCCGAGGCAGGGACAAACAGGGAATGATGAAAAACAGGATGGATATGCATGGTCCATGGCAGGGAGAGAAAATAAGCTACAGGATTGATCACTGCCTCGACCAGAAAAGGTCCCAAGTAACGGTGATCGAGCTTTTTTAATGGTCGCATCGTTGGTACATATCGAGTAGAGAGCCAAACCCGATCGCCTACCACAAAAGGCAGAAAATTGCAATGATGTCCGTCTGCAAACCGTTTATAGTCCTCCTTGGCTCTCTCTAGTTGATCACGGACCATGTGGTGCACGGCTTTTAACTCCTGCAAGAATGTATCCACTGCCAGAACAGGGGAATCAGACAGGGCTAAAGGGAAAAGTTGTGGATGAAACCCATAGTTAGCAAAGAAAGGGGACACATGGGTGGATGCATGCTGAACATTGTTATAAGCAAATTCTGCCACCGGCAGCACTTCCACCCAATTGTCTTGTTGAATATTGCTAAAACAGCGGAGGTACTGGTCCAAAATAGCATTTACTCTCTCTGTCCCCCCATCAGTTTCGGGGTGACGAGCAAACGACAGACAAGCCTGAACCTGCAGTTTCACAAGTAGAGTCTGCCAGAAGTGTGCTATAAATTGTACCCCCCGATCTGATACCATACGGTCTGGTAACCCATGCAATCGGAAAACATGGGAGATAAACAACTGAGCCATAATCTTGGCCAATGGAAGACCCTCACATGGAATAAAGTGGGCCATTTTTGTCAACATCTCCACCACCACCAAAATGGTTGTGCCACCATTCAATGGTGGTAACTCAAAGGTGAAATCCAATGAAACTGCCCCCCCGTTCTGGCACAGGCAAGGGCTGCAATAGACCAGGGAGCTCACCAGGAACATACTTGGCTTGGCAACAGATCCCACAGGACGCCACATATCCCAACACATCATGTTTAAGTCTCAGCCATCAAAATGTCCTAGAGATGAAGTGCAGTGTATTGAGCACCCCAAAATGTCCTGCCGCCGGACTATCATGACATTGACATAGGCTAAGGCCATGAAGAGGACCTCCAGGCACATAAATGCGATCATGGAACTGCAACAGGTCCCCAATATGTGCCCAAGGAGTCTCTTGTCTCCCATTCTCATCCAATTCTCGACACCAACCTGCCACAAATGGATCCTGCTGCTGCGGCTCCTGAATCCTCACTTAAAGGTCCACAGGTTCCTCAGTGGCCACAAACTGCTCCAACTGAATCACCATCTGGGGCAAGATTTTTTCCTCCCTTCAGGTATACTTGGGCTTCCGCGATAGGGCATCAGTGCATTGATTCCTTCCACTCAAAACATAGGTCACCCGGAAATTGAATCAAGCAAAGAATAAGGACAATCTCACCTGATGCTGATTTAATATCTGAGCTGTATGTAGGTGTTCCAAATTGTGAAGATCCATCTGAACCTCAATTTGGTGATGAGCCCCCTCCAGGTGGTGCTGCCATGTCTCAAAAGCAACCTTAACCTTAATAGCTCCTTGTCCCAAATCGTATAGTTGTGCTCTGGAGCCAACAACTTCCGGGAATAATAAGCGCATGGGAACAAGGTGCCTGTGGGAGCATAGGCCTGGAGGAGCACTGCAACAGCCACATCGGAAGTATCTGTTTCCACCACAAATCCTAGATCAGGGTGTTTGATGATAGGCTTGGAAGCAAAGGTGACTTCAATGCCTCGAAAGCTGCCTGCTCCTCAGCACTCCAATGGAACTTCTCCCCCTATTTGAGCAGATTAAAAAGGGGAGCAATCAAGGCAGCAAAGCAGGAAATAAATATGCAATAGTAGTTCGCAAACCCCAACAGTCATTGCACATCCTTAACCCTCTGTGGAGGTTCCCCTCCTGCAACGATTGTATATTTTCTGGGTCCATTTCCACCCCAGCAGATGAAATACTATGCCCCAAGAAGTCAATCATGGTTTGTGCAAACCGACACTTTTCACGTTTAGCAAACAGGTGGTTATCACGCCAACGTTGCATCACCAGTCACACATATTGCCAGTGTTCCTGCAGGGAGTCTGAGTAAATTAAAATGTCATCTAAATAAATGACCATGAATTGATCCAACAAATCACGGAAAACATCATGCATGAAATGCATGAACACAGCTGGGGCATTGGTTAATCCAAAAGGCATCGTGGTATGCCCGAAACCTCATCCAGAAAGCTGTTTCCACTCGTTCCCTGCACGAATGCAAACCAGAATGTAGGGCCCACACAAGTCCAACTTTGTAAAGATCTTAGCTTGACAAAGCCGATCAATCAGTTCAGGGATGAGGGGAAGCGGGTACTGATTCCTCACTGTGATTGCATTCAACTTGTGGTAATCACTACACAAACGTTGCTCCCCCAATTTCTTTTTTACAAAAAGCACTAGTGCAGCCAACGTGGAGGTAGAAGGCCAGATAAACCCTTTCTGGAGGTTCTTGTCAATTAAATACCGGCCAACTCTGGTTCCGACAGGGAATATATCCGACTCACCAGCAATTTTGCATTGGGCAACAAGTCGATTGGACAATCATACACCAGATGTGGAAGCAACTGATCTGCCTCCTTCTCCCCAAACACATCAGCAAAGTCCACCAACTCTGCAGGTAGATCCAGGTCCACGGGCATAGCTACACTCCCTGCACAGGAGCGCAAGCAATGGTTGGCACACTTCCTATCAAGGAACTGCACAGCTCCAGATGACCAGACAATCTGTGGATCATGGGCCTATAACCACTCCAAACCCAGCACCACCAGAAAATGAGGCACTGCGGTAACATAGAACATGGTTTCCTCCACATGCTGTCCAATACACACGCAAAGGGGTTTGGTTACAGCAACCGCAGGTCCTGAACGAAGGGGCTGACCATCAATCATCTCTACCATTACTGGCAAGGAAACCTGTTGCTGAGGAATGAACCACTGCTCTACAAAATGAGCATCCATGAAATTGGCTGTGGCCCCTGAGTCAAACCAAGGCTTGGATCTCCACTGCTCCCACACCAGGCACAAACACACTTGCTGTCAGCACAAGATGCTTCACCAATAACAACTGTGGTGGAGATGTCAAAGGTGGTGAGGATGGCAAGGTTGGTGAAGATGACAGGCCTAAAGACTTTACACCCCAACCTACAGACCCCCATAGGTCGAGAGATGCTTGTTTCCTGCCACCACAGGCATTGCTGCTGTGGATGTCTTAACAGGACACTTGGTTACAAAATGGCCTTGATTGCCACAATAGAGGCATAAACCATCATGACAATGTCTATCCTTTTCTACTTGAGTCAGGCGAGGGCAGCCAGCTCCCAACTGCATGTGTTCCTCCAAAGGCACTTCAACCAAGGGCGCCGTCTTGCTGGAAACAGATACGGTCTCTGTCCATTGTTGCACATGTTGCTGCTGAAGTCTAGCATCAATACGAAGACACAAATGCATCAGCTCCTGAAGGGTGTGAGGGCATTCAGTGCACACCAACTCATCCAGGAGCTCCGATGACAAACCCTCCTGGAACTGGTCTAATAGTGCTGCCTCATTCCATTGTACAGTCTGAGCAACCACCTGAAAACTAGCAATATAATCCAAGAGTGAGCCATGCCCCTGCTTCAACTCTCTCAAATGTCTGTTTGATGTTTGGCATCAAACAGGGTCCTCAAACATGGCCTGAAACTGATGGCAAAACTTGGCGTAATTGTCCAACACCTGGTTGCGCTGGGTCAACAGAGGCATCACCCAACGTGCTGCAGAGCGTGACAACAAACTAATCAAAACCCCCACCTTATCCCAGTCAGTGGGAAAGTCCTCAGGCCAAAGGCTCATGTAAAGCTGGCATTGCCCCCCAAATGCTGGAAATTGGGCCAGCGAACCATCAAATTTATCTGGCACTGCCAATGGGCATTTTTGGCGTGGCTGGGCAGCTTGCATTTGTGCCACCTGTGCAGTCAAAAGAGCCACTTGCTGGCTTAACTGGGCAATCTCTGCTCTGAGCTGATCCATGGTCACCCCACAAAAAGCAAAAATAAGTTGAAGGGGTGGCTGGAGTTAAAAAGTGATGACCCGTAGTCTCTCAAAATAACCCCAAACCCAAAACATGCATTAAAGTCCAGTAATGCCTTCAACTTCACTTCACTGTTTTATTAGGCACAATTTAAAGTCACAAAAGTAAATAATGAGACAAAAGGAAAACAAAAACAAACTGCATTGATAAGAGTTCTGAAGCTAGCCAAGATAATTAATCATACATTCCAGGAAGATAACCAAGGAGAGTCCATGGGAAGAATGCCAGCAAAGATAAACCTATTTCAAAGAAAAAAACTAAACTTTGAATCCAGCAATTCTGACTACGCAGTTACAAACTTATATACATAGCCCCCAGCTGCAAGCCATGAGGAGGATCATGGTAATCTCCTCCTGAGTAGACCTTGTTTTTCCCTGATCCTCTCCTCCCTGCATAACATAGGATGGATAGGGGATGGGCCTGGATCCTCCTCTGATTGCTCAGCCAGCCTCTACCCTTCCTCAGCCTCCTCCATCACCTCTGGAGCCACACTCCCACTCCCTGTTGGCTGTTCCTCCTCTTCCTCAGTCAGTCTCCACCAGGGGCATGACAGAAAGCAGGAGAGAAATGAGAAGGATATAGGTGAGATTTTGGTTGTTGGCATTGACTATGGGGGTATCCTGGTACTTAATGAAGATACCCAGAACCAACACTATTATAAAAGAGGAAGAAAGAGACTAAATGGCCAAGATTGACCCCAAAGTGTCCTCATATTTCAGAAATGTTACAGTTTTTGGAATACATGAATTCTGTTTTTTGTTTGGATACTGATCTTCTGGGAATGGAAAACAGTCATCCATATCTAGGGGAAAAAAGAATCAGGTTAGAAAAACAGTTGTTCTAAAATTGAACTGAAAGGACTAGAAAGTAACATTACAGGTTCATCAAGATTTGATAAAAATAGGAAATATTTTCAGGAGCAATTCAGTCAAAATACTCATCATTTATTAACATTATTTTTTAAAAATATTTGTAATAGTGAGAACAATAAACTAGTGCAATGCCTTGCCTTCAGAAGTCATGGGTGCTCCATGACTGTAGACTTTTAGAAGGAGATTGGACAGCCACTTGTCTGGATTGGTATAGGATCGCCTGCTTGATCAGGGGGTTAGACTAGAAGATTTCTAAGGTTCCTTCCAACTACTGTTTTAAAATCTTTCTGAATAGATTCTAATTGTTTGTACATAGTGGGGGGCATGCACGACAAATTTATTTTACATACGTTTTGTCTCTCCGTGCCATAATGTATTTGTTCATATATCTATAGATAGGTACATGAGCCACGGTGGTTCAGTGGTTAGAGTGCAGTACTGCAGATTACTTCTTCTGACTGCCAGCTGCCTACAATTTGACAGTTCAAATCTCAGCAGGCTCAAGGCTGACATAGCCTTCCATCCTTCTGAAGTGGATAAAATGTAAAACCCAAATTGTTGGAGGCAATATGCTGACTCTGTAAACTACTTAGAAAGCAATATATAAGTCTAAGTGCTATTGCTACAGGAACATATCATCTTATTTGAAATTGTTTTATCTTTTTTTTTTTGGTTGATATGCTGGTAGTCTTCTGAAGCAGGCATTGTGAATTTGATCTCAGTTTCTACACAGTCTGAATATCAAATATCTCAACATCCCACCACTGCCATTATGTGAGCTGCCCACAAAAAATACAGATTTTTTTTTTCAGTGTGAGAAGATAGTGTTAAGATCTGTAATTAGGTTGTAAATTTACACTGTACCTATACACTGTGAAAAAAATGGCTGCATAGAAGTGAATATCTACAGCAGATAATATCTGAAAACTGTATTGCTTATTTTTCATCACTCACCTATCAAATTGGAAATCTTCCCTTCTGGACAGTGAAGACAATCATAACAACAAAATGGCTTCCCTTCTATTTTGGTCTTAGCCATAGGGCTATAGTTATTACACAGAGAAAGTGGCCACACCTGTTCATAAAGGATAAAAGAGAATGCTTTGCATTTTCCAAGAATGTGAGATTATACAGTAGTTACTTTTTTCAAAGCTCCCAATTTGTATCAGGTTTGGTGCAAAGCCTTTGTAAGTGGTATCAATGAAAAGAAGAAAAAAAGGAAGAAAATGTCATGAGATTTATAGAGCTCCCACTCATACCCTTTGTCATGTATTTTTGATATATAAGCCAAGCTCATCTTCTGCTGATACAAAATGCATCCATGTAGTTTGCTTGGCAGTGGGATTGAAATAATTTACCTTGTTCTTTGTGTTTTTTCAGCTTCCTATAGCCTTATAATTTTCTAATATTCTGGTTACTACTAAGACAAACCACATGGTTTAGCTTCTATCTCCACCAACACAGTTCTGTTAGTTGCTAATTTCTGATGTGATTTAACATATGTTTTGTATAGCGCTATTGATTATATAACTTAGAGGTTGTTATGGAATAGGTTCAAATATTTTTCCTAATTTTTAGATTTATTTGGATTGTCCTTTGTCAGATCTGTGTATCTATCATTTCTTCAATGGAAGAAGAAAAGGGGAGGGGGTGATAAAGAAATCCTTTTTGATGTAACCTGAATATATTTAATCTTATATCAAATTTGTATAACCTACACATGATACAATGGATGGATGAAACCCACATGGCCGGAACCTATCACCTCTGAGAGAGACAGCCAGGAGATGAAGAGACCATAAAAATTCCACAGTGAGATGTGTCCTGGGAAACTCTGAAAAAGATTGTTCTAAAAAGAGGGTGGGGGGAATTAACATGTTGGCTCTTTGTTTTACGAAATACAGATCAAGATAAGGGGAGGGGTTTTAAACTCCTTTAACTATCTCTGCATGCCTAAGAGACCTTAGATGCTGCTTTTAACCCCTACATGAATTGTCTCATCTCAATAAAGGATTCCTGTTGATACGTTTTGATACATTTTCAGAAGTTCATTCTAGTTGATTGAATGGGAAAAGTTCGGTAGCCTGACATCCTTTTTAACATTGTATAATGATGTAAAAGCTTTGTACAATGGTTGTCATTACCTCTGAGGATTTGTCTTCTTTTTTTAACTTGAAGGCAGTATAGCAATTAATCTCCCTACAACATTAATAATTATGTTTTCCCTGGCATTTGTTTTAGTATTTTAGATATGAGAAAATCATACAAAATCATTAGAACTATCCTACAGATCACATCTGCTTGGTTAAACATCGTTAACTTGATCCTGGATTATCCAAACCTGGTTAAATCTGCTTGGCCAAATGATGGCTTCTTCATTAATTATTAAAATGTCCTCTTGGAAAGTCATAGAATGTATTCCTCCAATTTTGACTTTCAGAAAGGATTTGTTTGGAAATGTGACCCAATTGATGATATCAAATCCAGCCTCTAGTTCTCCATTTTGATTGAAAGATAATGCTTCTCCTGCTACTGCATTATTCATTATTGAATGAGCTGCTTCTTACTATTCGATTGAGCTAAAAAATGAAAACAAAGAATAAAAGAGGACATAGAAACAGTATAAAAAAATCCATGCTAATTCATGCATTGCAACCTTGGAACAAACTTTCTTCTATGTCTGAGATATATTAACATAATGGAAAGAAAAAAAAGCTATATCACTTGAGACCTCACCTTTCATGGATGAAGTCTGAGAAGTTCAGTGTCCTACTTTGCCTATACTTTCTCTATTTGAAGGTTGAAAGAGCAACACATAATGCTTGTGCCAAAATGTAGACTGCATTATAGATTGTATAGCTGTGGCCTGTCATGTCCATTTCAAATATGGATACAGGGAGGGTCTCTATCTTCTCTTCCACAGTGCAAATTGGTTGACTGTCCATTATATTGTAGGTTCTCTCATTCACCAGTGAGTTTAGGAATGCACATCCAAATGCCTTACTCCAGAAAATCCTAATAAAGTCATCTTCTTGGCTGAAGTTTGGTTTTGTTGTCTAAAGAAATTCCTAAAACCCTAGGACCACTCTTGAATGAACTGCAAAGGAAAGAGCACCGTGGAGAAAATCTTCCCATCTCTGGAAGGGGGGACATGTGAAATCCATTTGAGCTGTCATAATCCATATTTTAGCATTTTTTGTAAAGGTATCTCTTCAAATTTTGACATACTAGGAAACATTCTCAAAACTATCATTGTAAAAATTTCACCTTCAACTAACACTGCATTGGCAGTGCTGTTCATGATTGCACAGTACATTTTCATCCCTTCTTTCACTGTATCAAGAATATCAGTGGAATAAGAAACAATAGGAAATCTTTCAATGAAGTCAAAGCAGATTCCTCTCTGGGCAAACATGGGAACCACATTTTGTACAAACTTATCCCCATTGTCATTATTCACAAATAAGACCCCAATCCATGTCCACATAAAATGCTGAAATAGCAGAAGAATTCCCTTATACTGATGGTCCATATTTGGAAACATTTGGTGATAGAAACCAGTCTGTTTGTCCTTATTTGTCACTGGAGCAGAGGCATACATCAACCGTAGAAAATACAGAAGAATTAAGAAAGGAGACAACAGGCTTTGATTTTTTTTTTTAAAAAAAAGCTTGTCAATATACAGTATATATTCTAGTTATAGTGCACAAAGTAAAAGTTTTCTTCCATTTTTGGAATAACAGACCTGGAAGGGATATTTGGAGGTCTTCTAATCCAACTCCCTGCTCAGGAAACCCCATGCTGTCTCACTGCTCAGAAAACTCTATACCATTTCAAAGACATTGTTCTCCAACCTCTTCTTAAAAACTTCCA
Organism: Pseudonaja textilis; assembly: GCF_900518735.1. The sequence goes on along the minus strand of NW_020770935.1, from coordinate 7,752 downwards.
GTGTTGGAGCATTCACAATTTATATGAAGATGGCAGTGCCCAACTAGGAAGGTGAAGCTCTTGCTCCTGGAGCACTATCTCCCTATAAAGCCACCACCTACACCAGAAATCACTTTTAAAGCTGCTGCTTGCACCAGTAACTGTGAGTAAACCTGATCCCAAAAAACAAGCCCAAAAACGCTGGATTCTGAAGCCGTAGAGCCCTAATAATGCTAGCAGAGCTCCTGCTAATTGATCCGGAGCCCTCCTCTCCTTCCCCAGCAAAGTGAAGCTCTTTCCATCGAGCCCTATGGTGGAGCTCTTGAACTGGATCACTTGGAGTCTGCAGAGTACAAACAACGTACCTTCATTTAAATCCCTCACACAGCTGATAGAAGTATCTTCCATGCCAGACAATGCATTCCCATTAATATCCCCCACACAGTTTCCCTGGAGCCACATCGGACAGCTGGCAGGGAGAAACAAGGAGGGAGGAGAAAGCCCTGAGGCTCTTAGGAGCCAAAAGTAACCCTGGATGGCTGAAGAATGCTTCGGTTGTCGAGAGGAGAGGACAGACTCCTTGACTGACCTGAAGAAAACCCCTCCATCCGAACTAAAAAGAGAATTGCCAGCATAGCTAAATCAAAACCAGTAGGGCAACTGAGACAGAAGTGAAAAAGAAAGGAAAGATCTTGTAACAGCGTGCTTAGTCTTGGTTAGAATCACTCCAATTTCTGCAGTGGAATTTTCCTTGGAAAGCGGGACTCAAAGGAGGAAAATAACTGTGATTAACGATCTGGAGTGCCTGTCAGATTTAGTTAAAAAAAAAGTATTGCAACTAGAAGTAACTTTAAAAGTAAAGGACAGATTGGATTAGTTAACCCAAATTTCTGGACTGTATTTTTAGTACTATTCAACTTGAAGAACTTCAGGAAACTATTGCAAAACAATCTTATTCAGAGACATATTGATTGTAGTTAAAGTGTTTTAATTCAGCGAGTTTTGCTCTCTTTCAAAAATCCAGCGTGCTTTGAACATCCTGTTACAGCCTATTGTTTACAGAGTAATAGCAGCAGCAATCAGAGCAATAAACTCCTCTCACCCAGTCTATCACAGCTGCTAGTAAAACAAACAACCCTTTCCTTGAAGACTCTCAATACTACCTCATTACTTTAATCAAACACCCATTAATTCATTACCTCAAAACTTACAACTTTTCTACCTCATCAACTATATCAATGATTAGATAATCAATTTCTATAAAACATTTTATTAATAGTCTAATTGATTTATTGTTTTAATTTAGTGTGATTAGAGTGTTTAGTGCAAATAGTGTGATTACTGACTAGTTTAAAAGATCAAGATTCATGTAATTTAATTGATTAGTAAAATCAGTGATTTAGTGAATTTAATTGAACAGTGTGACTAATGATTAGTGTAATTAATTGATTAGTAGTTAGTGTAATTAGTTGATTAGGTTGATTGTTGCTTAGGAAAATTATCCGACTAGAGAGATTACTGCAATTGATTGATTGGTGTGATATTGGCTATATTGTTTACCCAAAATTGTTCCATTAATTAATTCAATCAACGTACTATCTTAACAAACCTACCATGCCAAGAAAAAAATCCAATGCCAAACCACAACCTAAAGAGAAATTAATCCCCACCAATGAACCACAAGACTCCTGCACATGCCTTAAATGCTACAAAACTCTAAAGGATAATGAAAACTCCATCAAATGTTCTCTGTGTAACAAATACGCTCATCATGACTGCTTGGGATTACCCAAGCAAATGATTCAATACCTAGAATCATGCAATGAGTTTCCATGTCTCTGCAAATCATGCAGACCCAAACTGGATCTGTTCGAAAGAGTTGATACCTTTGAAACACAATTAACGTCACTTGACACCATAGTAGCATCCCTGGACGCCTTAAAAGAAAGATTATCCAACCTCGAAAAAAAAGACACAATGCAAAAACCTGAACATCCAATAGCTACAAACCACATCTCTACCCAACAACCACAACCCAAACCACAACCCAATCCACAAAAAAACATAACCCAGACAAATATTGATATCCCAATCCTCATCATAGAAGCTGTTGAGCGTGAATGGAAACGTCCAAATGCCATCTTATTTGGTCTAGAAGGCATCAATGATAATGATGACATCACAACTGTCCGAAACATCATCAGTGATTATCAAGCATCAACCATCTCCCCTGATGAAATACTTGACATTTCCTGCATTGGCCAAGAGCTCAAAAACAGAGACGGCTCTGTGACCCCACGCTTCTACAGGGTCATTTGCAAAAATGAATCAAAAAAATGCAAATTCATTTACACTATAAATTCACTCGCCAAAACCAACACCAACCATAAGAACCTCCGTTGTCGCCCTGACCGAACCATACAGCAATGTGCCCGCTCCCGTGTACTCCGCACTGAACTCAAAAAACGTCTAGACAATGGAGAGAAGGACCTGTACATTGACTACCATGCTGACTGTATCAAAAGTAAGTCACACATCCCGCAACTCAGCTTTAACCTTCAACCACAACCCTACCTCAACCAATCCACCATCACCCAAGACTAGGCACGCACGCCCCTAACTACCTCAATTCCAACTACTGCTGGCCTTAAATGCAAGCTACTCAATGCAAGAAGCCTTGTAAATAAAATACCTGAATTTTTCCTCCTACTAAATATGGCTAAATTCAACATTATATTTGTCTGTGAAACATGGCTCAACGCATCTCTCCCTGACTCCATTACCACAGTAAGAGACTATCATGTTTACCGATCAGATCCTGAAATTTGTAGAGGAGGTGGTGTGGCTATCTTCTATAAAAAGTCCTTACATCTAAAAAATATCCAAGTTACCCAGGAGCTTGCTCTTCCTGAGACCATTATCTGTGAACTATCCTTAAATATCACAATTCAATTCTTACTATGTTACAGAGCACCTGATTATGACATCGAACATGTAAACAAGCTAAATACACAACTAACACGGGCAGCATCCTGCCCATACCCTTTTATCTTTCTTGGTGATTTCAATCTACCTCATATTGACTGGACCCTAAATGAATGCACAACTGAAACCATACACGCAACCTTCTACAATGCTGTTACAAGTCTGGGACTGGAACAACTAGTAACCAACAACACTAGACTAAACAACTGCCTCGATCTCATCTTCTGCAATAGTTTGAATTTAACTTACGGAATACAAACTAAAGAACCCTTTTCCAGCAGTGACCACAATATGATTGACTTTTGTCTCAACATACATCCACACAAAAACCACAACAATGATGTAATCCCCAATTATAACTTCAAAAAAGGCAACTATGATCTTATAAACAACGATCTCTCATCCCTTGATTGGAAATCTCTATTCACTGGATGCAATACTGTTGAAGACCATTACAACATATTCTTACTTGAAGTCAAAAGAGTCATCAAACTATATGTACCAACAACAACTCCCAAAACAAAACAAAAAAACAGGTTACCCATAACAATAAGGAAACTTCAATCCAAAAAGAGATCACTCTGGTGGAAAAACAAATCTGGTCACGTTGCCAATTTCAAAAGCCGCTACAAAAATTTATGCCACCAGATAAAGACCAAATGCACCAATTATCACATTAAACAAGTGGAAAACCTTCTAAGCACCAATTCCACCCGTGCTTTTTACAATTTTGTAAACAATAAACTAAAAGACTCAAGGTCCATCCCACCCCTGATAGGACCTAATGGTAAAGATTACAACGATGACACCATTAAAGCCAACATCTTTAACACATTTTTCGGCTCAGTATTTGTAAACAGCAATGGATCATGCCCAGTATTTCCTAGCTGAACCACAGATAACTACAATGATCTAATACATATTGATTTTATGGAAGATAATGTTGAAAAAGCACTTCGCAATCTAAAACCATCTCTATCTATTGGACCGGATGGAATATGTGCCTACTTCTTAAAAAAGCTATCCACTGCCATAGCTGAACCTCTAAGCATAATCTTTGAAAAATCTTTCAGGACCAGTTCCTTGCCTAACCTATGGTCACAAGCCACGGTCATCCCCATCTTCAAAAAGGGAGACCCCAGCCTAGTTGAAAATTACAAACCAATCTCCTTATGCTGCGTCACCTGTAAAGTCATGGAATCAATTATTAACCAATCCATCACCCTCCACTTAGAGACAAACAACCTACTCTCCAATAAACAATTTGGTTTCAGAAAAAAACTATCCTGTAACCTGCAACTCTTACACTGCAAAAACATATGGACGACACAACTCAACCAGGGCAAAGCAATAGATGCAATCTACATAGACTTCTGTAAAGCCTTTGATTCAGTGGTACATGACAAAGTACTCCTAAAAATAAAATCCTATGGTATCTCTGGACAACTGCATAACTGGATAGAAGCATTCCTGTCAAACAGACAACAAATGGTCAAAATTGGAAGCGTCCTATCAAATTCTGTACCTGTCAGTAGTGGTGTCCCCCAAGGCAGTGTTCTAGGACCAACTCTCTTCATACTCTACATAAATGACCTCTGTGATCATATTAAGAGCAACTGCGTTCTTTTCGCTCATGATGTAAAGCTGTTCAATACCACAGACAATACTGCTACCCTTCAAAAAGATCTTGACTATGTATCAGAATGGTCAAACAAATGGCAATTTCAAATCTCAACAAATAAATGCTCTGTTTTACATATTGGCAAAAAAAATCAGAAAATAAAATACAGGCTGAATAGTCAAGACCTTGTTGATGATCCAAACTCTGTCAAGGATCTTGGAGTACTCATCTCAAATGACCTAAGTGCTAGAGCCCACTGCAACTACATAGCCAAAAAGGCATTAAGAGTTGTTAACCTAATCCTACGTAGCTTTTTCTCTGGTAATATCACACTACTAACTAGAGCATACAAAACATTGGCTAGACCAATACTTGAATACAGCTCATCAGTCTGGAACCCACATCACGTATCTGATATTAGCACAATTGAGAAAGTCCAGAAATATTTCACAAGAAGAGTTCTCCATTCCTCTACTCGTTGTAGAATACCTTATGCCACCAGACTTGAAATTCTAGAACTAGAAAACCTTGAATTATGCCGTCTTCGGTCTGATTTAAGCATGGTATATAAAATCATACATTGCAATGTCCTACCAGTCAATGAATACTTCAGCTTCAACCATAACAACACAAGAGCACACAATAGATACAGACTCAAGGTTAACCACACCAAGCTTGATTGCAGGAAATACGACTTCAGCAACAAAGTGATCAATGTCTGGAATACTCTACCCGACTCTATAGTTTCTTCCCCCAACCCCAAAAACTTTAACCTTAGACTGTTTACTATGACCTCACCCCTTTCCTAAGAGGTCGCTAGGGGGCGTGCATAAGCGCACCAACGTGCCTACCGTCCCTGTCCTATTGTTTCTTTTATTTTTCTTTTATTTTTCTTATATGTACCCATTTCATGTATTCAAAACTATGTATACACTTATACTTATTATCTTGTAAACAATTGACAAATCAAATAAATAAATAAAATAAATAAATAAAATTTCTGGAGGCAAGTTTTTTCAGTGATTAATTTTTCTAACCCCCAAGAAATTCTCCTTAGTTCTAGGTTGCTTCTTTCCTTGATTGGTTTCCATCCATTGCTTCTTGTCCTGCCTTTACAGGTGCTTTGGAGAATAGTTTGACTCTCTCTTCTTTTTAGCAATCCCTGAGATATTGGAACACTGCAATCATGTCACTCCTAGTCTTTTTTTAATTTCATTTGGCAGTTGTGTTCTTCTAATTCTTCCAAGGATGAACTTTTAAGATTAGCTATGCACAATTTACCAATCTTTGCTTGTCTTAATATTGCTTAGATTTCATTTTGGAGTCCTATGCTGAATTTATTCTGAATTTATTTAGACATTTATTTTAGTCTATTAGATCAGGGGTCGCCAACCTTTTGGATCTCAGCGACCACCAAACTCATACTTTTAAATTCCGAGGACCATTAATACGAAATTTTAAAAGCTAATATATTTAATATAATGTTCTATGTTAAATATAAATTATATATATGTGGATCTTTGGTTATTCGGGTTTTCTCCCATGTAAAATTGGAAGTATCCTGGTGACGTTTTGACAAAATCTCATTTATCATCTTCAGGCTTGTGTCTTCAGCTTTGTGCTTCTCGGGGTAATGTGAGCTTGCAGCTGCTTCTTCCTTTTAACTGCTAGTGGGAGTGTGACTTAACTGGGTTGGGGTTTGGCTGTGTTCTGATTGGTTGGGGGGTTGGCTGTGTTCTGATTGGCTGGGGGTGTGTTCTGTTCAGGTGGGGGCTTGGTTGTGCTCATAGTTGCTGTAGGATTTGAGTTGGTGAGCTGTGATCCTGTTGTTTGGTTTTGCATTTGTGGTCATGCCACATCTTCATGGTGGGTGTCCGTTCGCTTCATGTATGGGTCGGAGGGGTTTGAAGCAGGTAGTGATGTAGCTACGGTACGGCTTCTGGTTTGTGGTCGTGTCTCATCATCTGTGTGGGTGTGGGTCTGTTTTCTATGTGGAAGTGTGGTGGTAGCATGTTGTGTGGCCCTCATGGGTGTGGGTCTGGTGTCATTCTTCATGTTAGATATTTGTTTGTTAATGAGGGTGGGTTTCCAAATGGCTGGTAGGCAGGAGGTATCATCTTGTTTATTCATGTTGTGTGGGCATTTTTCTATCTCTATGGCTTCTCTGATTATTCTGTTGTTGAAGTGTTCAGTTTTGGTGATAGTTCTGGTATTTTTAAAGTCAATCTCATGTCCTGTGGCTTTGAGGTGTTGGACCAGGGAAGAGGTCAGTTCTTCTTTTTTGATTGAGTTCTTGTGTTCTTCAATGCGTGCACTTATTTTTCTGTTGGTTTGTCTGATGTATGTGGTGGGGTAGGTGGTGCATGGGATTTTGTATACTCCTTGGTTTTCTAACTTGATTTTGTCTTTAGGATTTCTTAGGATGGTGGATATTTTTCTGTTTGTCCAGAATGCTGTTTTATGCTGCCTATCAGCCATTTGGAAACCCTCCCTCATGAAAAGACAAGTACCTAACATGAAGATTGACACCAGACCCACACCCATGAGGGCCACACAAGATACTACCACCACACTTCCACGTAGAAAGCAGACTCACACCTACACAGAAGATGGGACATGACCACGGACCAGAAGCCTCACTGCAGCTGCATCACTACCCGCTTCAAACCCCTCCGAGCCATACATGAAGTGAACTGACACCCACCATGAAGATGCAGCATGACCACGAATGCGAAGCCAAACAGCAGGATCACAGCTCAGCAGCTCAAATCCCCCAGCAACTAAGACTAACCTGAGCACAATCAAGCCCCCACCTGAACAGAACACACCTCCAGCCAATCAGAACACGGCCAACCCACCAACCAATCAGAACACAGCCAAGCCCCCACCCAATCAAGCCACATCCCCACTAGCAGTTAAAAAGAAGCAGCAGCTGCAAGCTCACATTACTCTGAGAAGCACAGAGCAGAAGACACAAGCCTGAAGATGATGAATGAGACTTAATTGAAAAGTTGCCTACATACTTCCAATCTTCCCCAGGAGAAAACCCGAATAACCAAAGATCCACATACAAATACCAGGGAGAACCTCAGAAAACAAATATTTATTTTTATTTTTATTTTTATTTTTATTTTTATTTTTATTTTATTTTTATTTTTATTTTTATT
>NW_020770934.1:0-17210 GCF_900518735.1 Pseudonaja textilis | reverse complement strand
GCGTTCTGCTGATCCCAGGGACATCGCAAAGTCCCTGGCTGATCCAGAAGAAGCCCTTTTACCATCGGCGGAGAGGCAGCCTCCTTGGCTGCTGAAGCTGTGGCAGCTCCGGAAGAGAGAGAACGTGCATCGGCTGGTGAGAATTTTTTTTTTGGGGGAACTCAAGGACACTCTAAAATGAGAAGAATCCTGTAAGACTTTGGACAAAAACTGATGGAACTGATTTAGCGGCGATTTCTTAGAGAGAATGTCAAATTGAGGCTTGGCTTTTTTACTTTTACTTTTGTTTTCATTGAACTTCTATTGTGATCTAGTAACTGTAACTAGACTGGTTTTTCCTTTTATATTTATCTAATTTTTCTTTCTTTTTTCTCCCTTTTGAGAATAGAGGCTCCCTTTAGTAATTTTTTTTTCTTTTAAATATATATATATATACATGTATATTTCCCTCTTTTTCCTAGGCTTTTTGGGGAAAGAAGGGGGAGTGGACTAAAGAAACTTTGTAACACTGCCAACTAGAGGCTTGAAAATACTTTATTGAAAGTTGAAAAAGCTGTGAAGGAATTCTTTCTCAAGGACACTGGAACTTGATTAGATAGAGGGAAGAACACCGGAGAATGTTTTAACAGGTGTTCTTTGGAACTTCTATTATTGAGTACTTGAAGTTTGGCTTTGGAATTTGTGGAGAAGCCATAATAAGAGCCTTGGATAACTAAATAAGATGCAGTGTGCTCTCTTTCTTATCTTTCTTTAGCTGTTTCATCCCTCCTCCTCAACCCCATAGTATTTTGTAATATTTGTATATTCTATTTTTTTTTTTTTGACTTTATTTTTAATTTTTAAACTTACCTTTTTTTTTTTTAAAGGGAAAGCCTCAGAATAGCTTTTCTTTTTCCTTTTGTTTATTGGGATTTTTGCCTTTTCTATTTTTTATTTTCATTTTTTATTTATTTTTATGGTTATTTTTTTTTATTTTTTGAGATCCTACAATTGGACTAGGGTGTGAAGAACCTGAAGAATTCTTTCTTTTTCCTTTTTTTTTTTGATCATTGTTTTTTAATATTATTGGGTCTTACTCTCTTTTTCTTTTTTACTATTCTTAATTTTTATTTTTGAATCATAATTGGCCATCTTACAATAGAATTAAGGTCTAGAAGAACCTGAAGAATCTCCTTTTTTTTCTTTTTAATCTTCTTTTTCTCCTTCTCTTTTTAATCCTGGACTCTTTATTTTTTATTGGCTTTTTTTTTAATGTTTTTCTTCTTCCCAATTGGATTATAATTGGCTACCCTACTGATTGGATTAAAGGAGCTTAAAGATCTTGAGTTATTCAAATGAGTAAGAAAACTTTACCTTCTGGCAGTTCAACTTCTGCTCCTGCTTCTCCATCAACTGGAGGACGACTATCAATAATGGCGAAGCAAGATAAAGTACACATGGATCTAGCAATGATTATACAAGGAATACAAGAACTCAAAATAAGCATTGACCAAAGAACAGAGAGTATTGAACAAAGAATTGCAAAGACTGATGAAAAAATTGAAAACTTTCAACAGATGATGGCAAAACAGGAGGAGAGACTCCAAAAAATTGAGGAGAAAGATAAACAAAGAGATGAGACAATTGGAAATATTGTTAGCAAATTAACAATGGTGCAACAAGATATAAATGGGATGTTGAAGTGGGAGATGGATAGGTCAGAATTTTATCTCAGATTTCAAAATATTGAGGAAGAAAAAGGACAGGATTTGGCGGCTGTAATGATAGAAATTCTGGCTGGAGCCTTGGAGATAACAGAGGAAAAGATGATGGATGGAGTAGATGAGATATATCGTGTTTTTACAAGATATGCAATGAGGAATAAGCTACCAAGGGAGATCCATGTCAGATTTACTAAGAAGACTATTAAAGCACAAATATTACAAGTCTCAAGAGATAAGGGGCTGAAATATAAAGGTAAAGAGATTATGGTTTTAAAACAAGTCCCCAGAAGAGTGAGAGAGATGAGAAGAGAATATCGATTTTTGACCAAAAAATTATTGGAAAAAGACGTGAATTATAGATGGTTGATCCCAGAAGGATTAATGTTTATATGGCAAGAACAGAGACACAGAATTGACTCAATTGAGAAAGCAGAAATATTCCACAACAAATTTTTTGGAAGAAGAGAAATAGAGACAGAAAAAGAAACCTTTGCAATTGAGCCTCAAGAAGACCAGATGAGATCGGGGAAGGAAGAAGGTGCGGTAGGTGGACAAATGGAGACCAAAGAACAACGTGAAGTAAGATCCACAAGAACTGTTAGACCTAAATATAAAACATAACCATGGAGGAAAAAAAATTGATTTCTATGAATATAAATGGATTGAACTCAGCTATTAAAAGAAGAAAAATCTTTCATAAATTAGAGAAGTTAAAATTTGAGATAATTTGCCTACAAGAAGTACATATTAAAAAACAACATCAACGATTATTGGTAAGACCAAAACTGGGGAAAATTTTTACTTCCTTGACTAACTGTAAGAAAAGAGGAGTGGTCCTGTATATTAAAGAAACTATTGTAGCAAAATTGGTTTATACTGATGAAGATGGAAGAGTATTAATGGTTGAAATAGTGGATAACAATATAAAAATATTACTTGTTGCAATCTATGCTCCGAACGATAAACAAGAAGAATTTTATAAAAAGTTACATATGAAATTAATTGGAATGGACCATGTCAATATAATTATGATGGGAGATCTTAATGGAATTGTAGATAATAAATTGGACTATACAGCGACAGCATTAAAACAAAATAGAAAGACTCTCCCTAAATCCTTTTTTAAAATGGTAGATGAATTAAATTTAAAAGATATATGGAGAGAAAGAAATGGTAAAACGCAACAATATACTTTTTATTCAAATAGACATTTATCATGGTCCAGAATAGATATGATTTGGACCTCATCAGAACTAATATCTAACATTCAAGAAATAAATATAGAAACGGGTATATGGGCAGACCATAACCCTATGACAATTAAATGGAAAGGACAAAGAAGAAGATCTAGATGGACATTAAATAACGCTATCTTAAAGGAAAAAGACTTTACACAATGGATGGACAAAGAACTGGCCTTCTTTTTCATTAAAAATAAAAAAGAAGATACTTCAATGCAGAATGTTTGGGATACAATGAAGGCATATGCGAGAGGATTAATAATGGACTATACAAAGAAAAAAAATATTAGGAAGAGGCAAACTATTAAAGCTTTAGAAGATGATTATAAAAAACTGGAAAAAGAATTGCAGAATATGCCACAGAAAAAAGATATTAAATTCAAAATGGATATAATTAAACATAAGATGGGTCAGGCGGAGAAAGAGGAGTTGGCACAAAAAATTAGAAGTGTTAAACAGAACTATTTTGAAGATGCAAATAAACCAGGTAGGTGGCTAGCATACAAATTGAGAAAGAATCTAGGAAAATAGTACAGTTAATAGATGATAAAGGTCAAATTTGTTATGGTAATAAGGAGAAAAAGATAATTATTCAAGACTTTTATGGACAATTATATAAACAGGAGGATTTTGATGAGGAAAGAATTAAGCTTTATCTACAAAATGCTAACCTAACCCAAGATACCTGAAGAGACTGAAAAAATGTTAGAAAGTACCATAACAATGATGGAACTAACGGAAGCACTTAATAGGCAGAATAATGGAAAAGCACCAGGCCCAGATGGGCTCCCGGCAGAATTTTATAAAACATTACAAGAATCGTTGAGCATTCCATTGTTAGAAGTTATGAATGAAGCCATGTTAAATAAGAAAATACCTAAAACATGGTCAGAAGCTTATATCACACTTATTCCAAAAGAAGGGGCTGATCCATCACAAATTAAGAACTATAGACCTATTTCTTTACTGAATGCAGATTATAAAATCTTTGCTTCCATCTTGGCAGAAAGGCTCAAAAGATATCTAAATAACTTTATTCATCCTGACCAGAATGGATTCCTGCCAAGGAGACAAATTAGGGATAATATGAGGGTAATTCTGGACACTTTGGAATATTACGAGGCACACCCTGAAAAACAAATGGCTTTGGTATTTTTAGATGCCCAAAAAGCATTTGATAATGTGAATTGGAGATTCATGTTTTTGTTATTGGAACAGATGGGCTTTGCTAGAAAATTTATTCAAGCAATAGAAGCCATATATGACAAACAAACGGCGAGAGTGATGATAGAGGGAGATTTTACAGATTCTATTAATATAAGAAAAGGCACAAGACAAGGTTGCCCATTATCACCTTTGTTATTTGTATTGACTTTGGAAGTGCTGAATAGAAACATTAGAGAGGATCCAAATATAAAAGGAATGAAAATTAAGAAGGAGGAATTTAAATTGCAAGCCTTTGCGGATGATTTGGTTTTTATTTTGGAAGATCCTCTAGGAACAGCTTTAAAGCTACTGGAAAAGATAGAGATTTATGGTGAGATGGCTGGTTTGAAAATAAACAAAGATAAAACAAAGATCTTGACAAAGAATATGTTATTAAAACAAAGAGATGAACTGGCAGATTTATTGAAAATTCAAGTTACGAATAAGGTCAAATATCTGGGAATATATTTGACGTCAAGATGTACTACATTGAAAGAGAATAACTATATCAAACTTAAACAACAGATAGCATCTGATTTGAAAAAATGGGAAAATCTACAATTGTCATTGATAGGTAGAATATCAACAATCAAGATGAATATTTTACCCAGAATTTTATATTTATTCCAAACCATACCAATCAGGCTTGGTAAAGATTACTTTGAAGAATTAAATAAAATTGTGTTGAAGTTCATATGGCAAGGTAAGAAAGCCAGAATAAAATTAAAACTCCTGCAAGATGCTAGAATTAGAGGAGGTTTTGGCCTCCTGAATTGGGAGTTGTATTACCAAGCTGCAAATTTAATGTGGGTTAAGGATTGGATAACATTAAGAAAGACTAGATTGTTGACTCTAGAGGGGCATGATTTATTACTGGGATGGCATGCTTTTCTGTGGTATAAGGGAACCAAATCGCAGGGCTATTTTAGAAGGCATTATATAAGAGAGTCTTTATGGTTGAATTGGGAGAAAATTAAGAGAAAATGTTATTTGAAAATCCCAGTCTGGTTATCAACTATTGAAGCTTTTTCTTATCCTATAATATATGAGAAGGAACAAACAGTTAGATATGGGGAAATATTGGATGAAAAGAGTGAAATTAAAACAATGCAAAAACTAGAAGAACAAGGCATAAAGATGAATTGGTTTTCATATGCGCAAATACATTCAAGGTATCTTATAGATTCTAAAGCGGAGGGATTTTATGATAAATTGACTGATCTAGACAGGATCTTGACAGGTACTGATGAAAAAATGATTAAAAAATTATACACTTATTTGTTGGAAATTTTATTAGAGGAGGAACAAGTTAAAGAAACGATGATTGTTTGGGGGAAGAATTTTGGATATGGGATTGATTTGGAGAATTGGGAAAAATTGTGGTCTCAAAATTATAAAATGACAATGTCAACAGCTTATAAAGAAAACTTGTATAAGATGTTTTACAGGTGGCATTTTCCCCTGACAAGAATTGCAAGAATGTTTAAGAACAAATCTGAAAAATGTTGGAAATGTCATCAGATACCTGGCTCATACTACCATATGTGGTGGACTTGTGAGGACGCTAGAAAATATTGGACTAAAATTCGCATATGGTTGGAAAAAATGACAAAGACACATATAGACTTGAAACCAGAGATTTTTTTATTGGGAATCTTACCTGATATATATAATAAAAATTTGAAGTATTTGATTGTAAATATATTAACAGTGGCTAGGACTGTATATCTGGAAGAGTGAGAAAATTCCATCAGAAGAAGAAATTATTAAGAAAATATTGGATTGTGCTGAAATGAGCAAATTGACATTTGAAATCAGAGAACAAGAAGATAAACAATTTTATGAAGTTTGGGATCTTTTTTATCAATGGTTAGATAATAAAACATAATGATAGAATATTCAGATTTAGCATAAAAAAAACTTTTTTTTTTCTTCTTAATATTATCTTTATAAAACATTATTTAGATTTGGTATGATCTTATGATTTATTGCAAAATAAATTAAGCAAACTATAGTTATCTCGTTAAAATATGAATTAACAAAATTATAAATTATTTTTTTTTTAGTGATGATATTAGGTTATACAATTATTGATTGATAATATGAGCTATTATGTAATATAATTATACTAGTGACTAGGAAATGGATGCACAAAAAAAAAAGTGGTAAACCAATCGATGCACTGTATGTAAATTTATGAAGAAGGATCTTTTTATGTTTTTTGTGGTATGTTTATGTTTATTTTGTTATGTATGTTTATGTTTATCTTGTTATTAAAAAAAAAAAAATTATTTTTTTAAAAAAAGCACCTTTGGGACACCCATGACCTGGATGACTGAGAAATCTCCCTAGACACTCTCCTCCATTACTTCTCTATAGGCAACTGGAAAACAGACCTTCCAAACTTCCTATTGGGAAATGGAGGACAGCCACATTGCATCTACTTATTTCAACAGTGAGGGGGCAGAATGCTTCCCTTAGTTTAGAACATTGCAATACAGATGCGAATGTTCCCTGATGCAGTTTTCTCATGTCCCACAGGTTGTACAAGGAGTCTTTAATTTACAATTAATCAATTTACAGTTGTACTGACCAATGTTTCAATGGCACTCAAAAAAACCCCAAAACCTATGACCGCTCTTTGCATTTACGACTGTTGCAGTGTCTCCACAGTCACATGATCAAAATTTGGGGACTTGGCTACTAGCAATTTATTTAGGACAGTTGCAGCATCTCTTTTGCGACTTTCCCAGCCAGCCTCTGATCAGCAAAGCCAGCAGGGGTGGGGAAGCTGGATTCACTTAATGTATGTTTCTCTTAATTGCAGTGATTTGCTTAGCAACACTGGCAGAAAAGGTAAAATTATGCATGACTCACTTAACAACTGCAGTGGAAATTCAGGTCCCAACTGTGGTTGTAAGTCAAGGGTTACCTATACAGTGTCTCTGTTTTTCCCAATACAATTGTTCCTCCCGGTGTTGCCCAAGGGAGCAGGTGGGAGTCCCTTTTCATGGTGAAGGACATAAAGTAAAATAAAATACATACCCCTACATTAACTTCTCAGAAAATTACAACTATCTTTCCAATGTCTTCCTACTCTACAGAGTGTCGGTTATGGCCTATCCAGTGTGCTGCTCCTGTTCAGCCTGCTGGAATTTTGCATCGCTGTTTCACTGGCTCACTTTGGGTGCCAGGCAGCTTGCTGTCTTGATGCCCAGGTAACTATTTAATACTTCAATAATAGTTTCAGCAGTTCTCAGTGTTAAAGAATGTAAAGAAGATTGACTATTTTTCTTCTTTATATCTGGACTCCATCTAACCTGACCTTTTGCTTGTTTCTTTGCTATTACCCTGAAGGTGAGATTGGTGACTCAGGTTATCCAATAAGCTTTATAACTGTGATTGTCTTGAATTTTGATCCAACACCCTGTGATTTATTTGCTTTTGCATGTGAATAATTAGATGACATGAATTTTTCCCAGCTTCTGTTTTGCTAAGAGAGTGAATGTCATGAATACAATAGTTTGTGTGGTCTCTATAATTCAGTGATACAGAAGTTGATATCTCCATTTTAGAGGGCTCAGTTCTAATTATAGTTACTTTAGTAGTGTGACTACAGTAATTTAAAGTATCTGTCACTTGATCACATTTTCTCTCAATGCCATCGTTTTTTTTTTAAAAAGGTCTTTTTCATTTTTAAAAAAATAACATTTTAAATTCTCAGACAAACAGCTGAATACATGACTACCACGTGATAACTAAGATCTCCAAATATAGATGTAATAATAAAGGGATTCTGTCAGCACTACAAAGACCTTTGAAAAAAAATCTGTTGGAAACAATTGAATTACCAACCACGTCCCTACATTCTGCATTGGCAAGTTTTGTGGTGGGACAGAAGGCCATGTTTGTCCTTGTTCTGCAGAAGCGACAATTGGCTTCTTTTTGTACCAATAACAAACATGCTCTCAACCTTTCAGAAATGCTTTAGATTAATATGAGAGGCAGAAAACAGGACAGAACAATGACTGAAGGGGTAAATATGATTGGACCTGACAAAACAGAAGAACTCTATTATAAGCAGCTAAATCAGCATTCAGAGTTACCTGTCTTGGGGCCTTGGTGCTCTCTAGCTTGGGTGTTTTCTTGCAGAGGTTTCACTACTCAAACTAGGTAACATCCTCAGTGCAGGTTAATTATCTGGGTAATAGAACATCTGCACAACCAAGCTCAGAGAGAACGAAGGTCCCCTTATTTCAACCCACAGCTACATATATTCTCCTTTATCAGCACCTATAACTGTGAAATGCACCTTCTTTGGGCCTTTAAATTGTTAAGATTAGCTGTTAATCTGATGGCTTTTGTGAATAAATCATGAGAATATTATTTATTTATTTATATATTTATACAGTCCTCAATTAAGCTGGACCCTAGAAGGTTTACAACAATACGAATACAGTAACGTAAAATATAAGCAATATAAAACTCCAATAAAAAAGTAAAGCAAAAAATATAATGAGTCTCCAAAAGTCCTCAGGAGAAGCCAGTTCAATTCTCTTATCACTTGCCAGAGGACCATCCCAGTTGGTACCATCTTTATTTCAGAAGGTCATCTGTTCCATACAGAGAACACTCACTGTGTGATGAGGGACACACTGTCACACTTCTCAGTAGGAAGTTGGGAGATCCTGAGCAAATATTCTCTGAATGTGTGGATAAAGCTGGCAGATTTGATTAGGAAAAATAACTTACCATATTTTTCGGAGTATAAGACGCACTTCCCCTCCCTCCCCAAAAGTGGATGGAAATACCTGTTCGTCTTATACAGCAAATATTGCGGTGGTGGGGAGGGGATTGGTGCAGTGCCGATCAGCTGTTCTAGAACGGGCTGTGGTGGTGGCGCCAAATGGGCGGCAGCAATGAACGGGTGATGGCAAATGGGCCACAGGAAATGGGCCGCAGTGGCGGCGAACAGGCGGCCATAAATAGGCGGTAGCAAATGGGCTGCGGTGAACTGGCAGTGGTGAATGGGCAGTGGTGGCAGCGGCAGCAGTGACAAACAGATCCGGGAGAATGGACCAGATGAGTACTGAATGGATGTTGGGAGGCAGAGGCAGATTTTTTTTCTTCATTTCCTCCCCAAAAGCTAGGTGTGTCTTATACTCTGGAGCATCTTATACTTCAAAAAATACAGTAAATACCCATCATTTGCCTATTAATTTATAATCTTAAAGAATTCTCTCTCAGGACTTTGAGTTATCCAGGATTTCAGCCTGTTGGTGAGACTGCCAGTATCGCAGTTAAAAACACACAAGTGGAGAATCTATTCCTCCTACCCAGAGTAACAGATGCATCCCTGAGTATTTTTTGTCTTGACTATTCTTTTCTGTTACAGCCAACCGTGGTTTTTGTGCCTTACCAAGTCATCAGAGGTGAAGAAGTTGCAGCTGAACCAAATCCTCCTCCACCGACTTACGATAACGTGGTTACCAAATCTCAGTAAAACAAGAAGGAAACATGAGAATTGTTGGCAACAGGTTTCAGGAGAAGCAATCCCATGATCACGAGGAGGCTGCTACCTGTGAGGACTGGTCATGTGTCACTTTTTTTGTAATTTTGAATGGTTACTAAATGACCAGTTGTTAGTTGAGAACTACCTGTAACAGTGGTTGCATAATCACAGTGATCCCAAAACAGAAGAAGTCTGCATATAACTAGAGTCTTTCATATTGTTAGGGCACTTAAGGTGATGAAACCACAGATTCCATGAAAACTGCCATTTTTTGTTTTTTGTTTATTATCATCCCATCTCCAACAGGGGAAGCTGTAAACACATTCATTAGCTCCATCCTTGAAGAGTTTACAGTTGTGTAAACATACAATTTCAAAATCAAAGCCATTCTTACTTTTAGGGAGGGTATATTTAAGGTGTGGGCAACTATGATCCCTTTGCAACTTATGGACTTCCAATTCCTGAGCCTGCATGGCTGATTCAGATATTCTTGGAGTTGAAGTCTACAATTCCTAAAAGTGCCAGAGTTGCCCATCCCTGGTACTGTATATGCCTCAAGAGACTCAATTGGAGTGTAGAGAAGGTTCGTTGCTTCCTTGTCCATAATTACATGGGGAAAAGTTTGACTCCTGCAATGATTTTACAGGTGTACTAATCGTAAATTTGCCCAGTTTTTGAGTTTTAAGTTGATAGGCAGTATCCTGAATATAATCTAGCTCAGTTGAACTGATGTCAGTCTTATGTCCTTTCTTTCATGAACCTGCATACAGATGGGAAGTTGAACAATTAGCGCTGTGGTTTGGCCAGAACAATCTTGAATGAAATACACTCAAAATTGTAGAAATGATAGTAGATTTTAGGAAACGTCCTCTTATTCTACCATCTCTTACAATACTAGACAACATACCATGTTCCCCAGAAAGACCCAGTCTTATTTTCTTTTGACCCCCAAAATAAGCACTAGGCCTTATTTTCAGGGCCATCTTAATTTTTCTCCCCATGTACCGGTATGAGGCAGGGGCAAGCCCTGACCCAGCTTATCGAAGGGTTGCAGCAAGCCATCCCACTGATGCATACATCTGCCTTGCGGTGGCCTCTCTGGCCACAGCTCCAACAAGTTTGGCTGCTTCTGCAGCTGACTGCACCACAAAAATAGGAGGAGGCCAAGCAAGCCCCCCACCCCCCCATGCACCTCACTCCTTTCACAGACTTACCGAAGCGTCGCAGCAGGCCATCCAATCCATGCATACAGCTGCCTTGCAGTGGCTGCTCTGGCCTCATGCCTCACACACACTTTCTGAAGAGTACTGTAGCAGTAGCCACACACAATTTGTTACCATTATTTCCTCTGATATATTGTATCTTATATATTGTATGTTGTATTAAATTAATTACATTGTTTTCTTTAGTATCCTAGTAGGATTTATGTTGATTGCTTATTTAGTATCCTATGACTATGACTGAGTGTTGTATCTTATGATTTATGATGAATGTATTTCATGATTATTATCATGGTTGCTCACTTGCTTCTTTGAATACTGAGAGCTTATGTTCCAGAGACAAATCCTTGTGTGTCCAACCACAATTGGCCAATAAAGAATTTTGTTCTGTTCTATTTTGTGTTCTGTTCGCGTCCCTATTCCCGTCCCTACTCCTATTGGAGTCCCACCCCCTTTTCAACAGATCAACCCCTGGAGCCAGACTTATTATTCTCTTTCAGCTCAGCTTTCCCGAATTTAAATTAAGAAAGGCAGACAGATTCAAGATTATTTCTGGGGTGCCTTTATGTTGTCTAAAAGTGGATTTCAGTTTCCGAGAGTAAAATGTGCTTGAATAGGGAGAGAGATAACACCTTAAAATAGAAAAACAGGTAATAGGAAAAAAGTGACCTTTTATGTAATCATAGAGTAAGATAATTTTGTAATTATGTTTATATTTGCTGCATGTTTATAATTTTATTTCATTCAAACTATTTTGGGTTTCCTCTTGCCTTTTCTTAAATTCAGAATGATAGTGTGTCAGCTAACTGGAGCTGCTACACTCACAGCTGCTTATTGATTGAAACAACTGACTAATTTCCCCTTGAAATGAACTGCTAGGAACTGAATTAAAGATTGAAAAGCCAATATCATACTATAAGTAAACTAGCACCTAGAAGAGATAACGGCAAACTGCTTTTTAAAAAGATGAAATCTGGGAATAGCGTAGCTCATGGAGGGGGAGTGGGGGCAGAAGCCGTCTCCCCTGCCAAAACGCGATTAAAGCATTGAAGCGACCGGCTCTCCACACCCCCAGAGACATTCGTAGAACAGCCAATGCAAAACAGCAGTAGGAGAATCAGGACGCCAGAGGGCGCTCCCGTGAAAGAAGGTGGGGGTCTCTCCGATAGAGAGAGCAAATGTTCGGTTTAAATAAGTGCAAAAGGAAACATAATCGATTTACCCATCGTAACTTTGCCAATGCACAGAGAGGCGAAGCGAAACAGTCCAGATGTTTCAGCGGCCTCTGAGGTTCCCAGGGAGAGCTTCGCAAGGAGCGCAGTCGGAGGCTGGGATCGAGTCCCTCCAGCCTCTCCTTCACGCAGCTGCGGCTTTGCCTCTTCAAGCGCGAAAAAGAACAACGCGAAAACCACAGAGAGCTCCGGTGGAGGGAAAGGAGGGGAAAAAACATCGTCCGCTGGACGAGGGCTACTTAAGGAGCTGGGCGGGGGAGAGGCTGTGATCGCAGTGATCATAATCTGATCCCCTTCTTTTTCTTTCCGGAGATTCCTGCAAAGGTTGTGGAAGCCTCGGAGGGGTTGAAAGCGGGAGAGAAACGAAAGAGACGTCGAGGATGCATTTGATTTCAGTGATTCGTTTTAGCCTGGGAATCACAGGACTTTATAAACTTGGAATAGTTTTCCTCTTATCTCTGAACAAGCAGAAGGTTCCGGGCCCCAAAGTGTTATTTGTTGCAACAGTTAAAGGGACAAGCAAGATGTTTCTTGATTAAAGTGCGTAAATCCCTCCTTTTAGTTGTAACAGAACCCCACCCTCCTGTTGTTCCTGTTATGTTGCTTCCGTTTTTCTTGAGGCTTCCCTTTACTTCGTGTCTTCAGCGCTTGTCGTGAGCAGTTTCTGGTTAATTTTTAAAAATTAATATGGAATTAATATGTGGACCATCCCGTGCCTGCCGGTTCTCCCCTGCAGCCATCCACCCGCGGTCTTCTCAACCATCGCAGGTCTTCCAGGCGGGAAGATTTCGGGGAGAATTAGCGGACAGGAAAGAGTTTGCCGTCAATCTTGTCTTGATGAAAGCATCCAAAACGCGCAAACGTGCCGTGTAAACTTACTAAGATTCAATATTGGAAGTTCACCGTTCAAAGGAAGATGGATGGGTCGGTTTTGGCTTAACTTTGACTTCCAATTAATACAGCTCAAAAAGGCAGTAGCTTCCTCTTAAGGCCCGTACAAATTCTAACCATGGGATTAATTCGGGCTATTGGCCAAGTCAAAGTTTTAAACATCCAGAGAGCTATTAGATGTGATGGCAGTTGGGATTTTACTGAATCTCTTCACTACTTTCTGGGATTGTCTGGAGTTTTGTTAGAAAACTCAGTCTTGATAGCCCAATTGTGTCCTACTAAGAAACCTCACCACATCAATGAAGCAAAGGTGGGATACAGATCCTGCTCTTGTGTCCTTCCCAGTAACCTATGTCCAAATCAGAATGAACTTGCTGGAAGGTGGCAATCAATGCATGCCTGGTGCCTTTAGATCCACCTGGCAGTAGCAGGACAGGAGGGCAAGTACAATAAAACCTTGCCCAAATGGGAACTGCCATTTAACTGGGTGAATCTAGGGTGGTGCTAAGATTAGAAAGAGATCTTTGCATTGAAAAACGTTATGTTCTCTGTGTCCTGATTAACTTTTTCTCCCTAATATCTATGAAGATTCTCAATCCTCCAGGTCATGGCTGTCCCAAAAATGTTTTTCAAAAGGCAACTGGATTTTGGGTTCTTTTTTTCCCTTGAAAACATTTTGCTTCTCAAGTAAGAAGCTTCTTTGGTTCTGGCTTAATGGTGGGCAAAAGGAGGATTTCTATCCCTGAGAAAGTTGTATGTTTTTATTACCTGTTCCCTGAACCCTTCTGACAATCTTCTTCAGTTTTACTGCAGGCAAATGTTATCCCACCAAGTGACATTATGGAGAAGGACCAGAATTTGCCTAATTGATGTTAAGACCTTAACTTTTCCTCACTTGTTTGTTTGCAGGTAAGGTACCTGTGGCAAACCTTCAAGCAAGAATGGCCACTGGAACCACAGTTTTCATCCCCTCTAACGGAGCGAACATAATCCAAACGACCCCTGGATTGCCCAGTGTTGCTCTTCAGGCATCTGGAGCAACTCCATATCCTCAGTATGGAGCTCATCAACTTGGTATTTCCACCAGTGCTCCTCAGCAAGTCCCACAAAAGAGTCCTTTGGATGGATTCCTGAAGGCTGAGCCCAAAGTGCTTGGGGTATGCATGCTTTGCTATGTTCCTGTTTGAAATCCATTAAGGTTTTAGAGCTATGTAGAGACCTGAGAGCCCCAGAAGTTAGCTTGGCTGCTGTCTCTGTTCTTCCTGGTAGTTTCATTTGTGTTTCTGAAAAACATTCTGACTTGGATATGCTTTGCTTTGTTCCTTCAAAGTGGAGCTCAGCCATGGTTCCAGCCAGGTCTCTTTTTCTCCCTTCCCTCTGAGAAGTGCAACTGTTGGGCATTTCTCCAGAAGTACCTGGTCATGGATTGGCCTAAGCTGGTTGAAGTCACTTTGTGCTTATGACCATGATAACTTCCTCCTGCAGAGGAGTCTGTAGTGAAACTGTCCCTTCTCCCCATTTGGATTTTTCACCATAGGAAACCAGAATAGAATAGAATAGAATTCTTTATTATTGGACACACAAGGAATTTGTCTTGGTGCAAATGTTCTCGGTGTGCATAAAAGAAAAGATACATTCATTCGTCAAGAGTAAGAATCATAAGGTACAAACACTTAATGATAGTCATAGCGTGCAATAAGCAATCAAATCATACTAGGAAAAAGTCAATATAAATCATAAGGATACAAGCAACAAAGTTACAGTCATACAGTCACAAGTGGGAGGGGATATATGATAAGGAGTGATGAGAAGATTAACAGTAATAGTTATGCAGACTTTGTAAATAGTTGGACAGTGTTGAGGGAATTATTTGTTTAGCAGAGTGATGGCTTTTAGGCAAAAACTGTTTTTGTGTCTAGTTGTTCTAGGCCTTGGGTCAACACCTGTACTGCAAGCTTAGATGCCCAAATCCCTTTGAAGGACTTTTCAAAGATGGATAGAAAGTGATGCTTTTCTCAGGGTTCTAAAAAATAAGAATGTTTTTCTTTCTCAGATTCAGCCAATGAAGTTGTCTTACTTTGTGTGTTTTCCTTCCTTAGGCCATCCAGATCATGATTGGGCTGATCCACATTGGCTTTGGGGCTGTCTCACTTTGTCTCTTTTCTTCTTACTATTTTACCTTGTCTGGAATTGGAGGTTACCCCTTTTGGGGAGGGATATTTGTAAGTATATGCAAATTCCTCTTCAGTCATGCACCATGGTATTAATGGTTAAGGCATACATATAGAAGTCCTGTTTGCTTGGGAGTCTTCCTGACTTCTCATGTGTGCCAGATTTTTCTGATGCTTTTTTCCATTAATATTTCCAGTGGACTAAACTATTTTTCTGTTTCTTTTTCCATAGTTCATTTCTTCTGGGTCAGTATGTATAGCAGCTGCGAACCGTCCAAAATATGCTTTGGTGAGAAAGCTGTATGGCATTTGAATTTCTTTTATGCAGTTTCTTCATAATCATGCTAGCACTCTTTATATTCTCTGTTATCTCCAGAAACTATTCAGTCTTAAAACAACATTTGAGGAAAAAAGCAAACTCAAAAGCCCCACCAACTTCTTTCTTTGATCAACATTTGCTTCCAAGCTTTGTTTCTATTGAAAGTTCTACCCCAACAGTAGAGAAAGTTGAACCATACAGGATTAGAGCCGCTCCTGGTTCCCCCTTTGCTATGGGCTACTTCCCAAATTACCTTCCTGATGTGCAACCTGCAACACTCCATGTCCTGTCAGTACTACAACGAAAATGAGAGAAGCCTGAGAGAGTCAGTGACCATCATGTGGGTGCTTCTTCTGCTAGAGCTAACTTCGTTGCTACTAGTTGGTGCTAGTCCTGAGCAATTCTGTAGTTTTGAATCAAAACTCCAAGAAGTCAACTCCTTCTAAACAGTGCAGGATTTCTTTAACCAAAATGTTAAGGACGAACCATCCTCACCATTTCCCTGTCACTGTTAACCACCTGGCCTTTGATTGGAGGTTGACATCTAGAAACAGAAAGAAGATATTTGACAGTGTTAGAAAAGCCCTCAAATGAATTGTGGCATTTGCCTTTCCACTGTGGAAAACTTTGTTATTGCTGTTTGATTCTGTGATCTTAGTGGATGTGGTCTGGTTTCAATACTGATTGGTTGTGTCATTAAGCACACACATAGATTGAATTCTGTCACTGTTTTTACCATAGTTGGGGCTAATAATTTTTATCTTTGCATAAACCTATTCTGTAACATAATGACACTGTATTTTCTCTCTTTCTGATGTATTGTTTCAGGTGAAATCTAGCGTAGGACTGAACATCACAAGTGCTATCATGGCATTAACTGGTATCATCCTGTACCTATGTGAACTGATCTTCAGTAGTGGTTTTAGGAGATATCAATCTGAAAGTTCACTTGTAAGTAAAACAATTGTAAGTAAAACAACCCAGTCTTAAATTTTGGCTTCATGTGCAGAATTCTGAAGGAGATTATATATACAGGAAGGATATCCCAAACCCTTTGAGTTTTGTTTGAAATCTTTTCTTGAATAGGTCTAAGTCACAAAAACATGAGTGCTATTTCATTTGAATCCTGTTTTATATATTTGTTAAATAAGGGGACTCAATCTTCTGGTTATTGAGGTGCAAAGGGAGTAGGACTTTGTAGAGTTCTTTTCTTCTCCAGTTTGTTTATTTGGTGTGGGGGGGATAGATTTAAAAAAAATGTCTAAATGTGTTTTAAACATATTGTTTGACTATGTCTCTGTAGAATATTAAAAATTGTTGTTTTACAGTAGGGCTTAGGTAGTGAAAAACAAAGGAGTGCTTGGCTAGATGGTGGCTTCAACAACTCTCTAAAAAGATGCAAATGACCAGCTGTCTGCAAGGAGTATAAATCCTCCCCACAATCCAGTCAGAGCTGAAGAAGCTTCTTGGCAGAGAAGCAAAATGTCTCCACAGGAAAACAAGAAGGTCCAGGTGCCTCTTGAAAAAGCACCTTTGGGATTGAAGGCGGAGCCACGTTGCTGCGATACAGCTGCAATCTTGGGGCTCTGAGATTGCAGCTGATATCTTCGCCCCTGGTCGGTCCTAATGGACCTAAATCGTCCCGTAGAGACGGTGATAGTAAGGGGAGCGTTCTGCTGATCCCAGGGACATCGCAAAGTCCCTGGCTGATCCAG
>NW_020770933.1:0-17214 GCF_900518735.1 Pseudonaja textilis | reverse complement strand
TCTTCTTCTTCTTCTTCTTCTTCTTCTTCTTCTTCTTCTTCTTCTTCCTCCTCCTCCTCCTCCTCCTCCTCCTCCTCCTCCTTTGGAATGTTGACGTGGAGACATCCAACCTCAAAAACCCCTTGAGCTCTTCCACCCTTGGGACCACATCACAGAAAAGGCAGAGAATTAACTGCTGGTTAGAGTCCCCTAAAGGACATCTCATGTGTATTATCGCTTAGAACGTAACTACATTTAAAAAAAAAACAACTCTTCCAGGTCTGCGTTGCCGTTCAGATTCCATCGACGAAAGCGGAGAAGACGGGAGGGAGAGCAAGAAGATTTGCTGGCAGGCCGCCATCTTTAAAGTGGGGGACGACTGCAGACAGGTGAGAAAGCTGCTGGGTTGCCTTCTTAAGTCACCTGTGGATGTGGACGGTTTTTCAGCAATCACTTTTGCGTTGAGGGGTCCCCGGTGCTTTCTGAGCTGGGTTGTTTTTCTTGCAGACGTTTCATGACCCAACTAGGTAACATCATCAGTGCTAGAAGGCGACGGGGCTTATGGAGATGAGGAGTAGGAGGCGTTTCCAGCGTTTTATTTCCAGTTTATGGCAAAAACACCCATTGGATAAAATTAATCCACTTAATGACCACCAGCAAAAAAAAAAAAGGTTGAAAAATCAAACCCAGTTCCATGGTGACCCATTTAACAACCTCCAGGCTCCATTATGGTCATTAGTCGAGCGCTCTCTAA
Organism: Pseudonaja textilis; assembly: GCF_900518735.1. Next base: position 16,481 of record NW_020770933.1, on the reverse strand, counting down.
TGCATCCTTTAACACTAAAAAGACCTCATCTGGTAACATCATCAGTTCTAGAAGGGAGTGGGAGTTATGGAGAGGAAGAGGAGGAGAAGTGTGAGGTCTTCTCTGAGCTTGCCTGTTTCCTTGCAGACATTTCATTACCCAACTAGGTAATATCATCAGTGCTAGTAAGGAAGCGAGCTGTCAGTTTGTATTCTGGTGGTTTTCCTGTCGTTGTTGATGGGGACGGTCTTAATAGATTCTTTGGTCGGGCTGTTTATCCTTGGCTCTTTGGCAGTTTCTTGACTGAGGTGTTGTTTCTTGATCGTTGGTCTGATGTTAAACCTTGGAGTTCATCTAGTCTTTGTATTCCTTTTTGGGCTGTGGGAATAGTCCCTTTTGAACAGTCTATAGAAGAGACCCCAGCACCTCTCCACCAGCAATCAGCACCCAGACCGACATAGATTAACCCCAAGGTTAACATCAGACCAACAATTAAGTAAGCAAGACTCCAGTCAAGAAACTGCCAAAGAACTGACTGCAAACCACACTCCTTACTAGCACTGATGATGTTACCTAGCTTGGGTCATGAAATGTCTGCAAGAAAGCAACCAAGTTCAGAGATCTCCAAGGACCCCACAGTCATTATTATTATTATTATTATTATTATTATTATTATTATTATTCCTCCTCCTCCTCCTCCTCCTCCTCCTCCTCCTCCTCCTCCTCCTCCTCCTGATGATGTTACTGATGATGTTACTGTCAGCGTTCCAGAAAACCTCAACTAGTTTACTTAGCTTGGGTCACGAAACGTCTGCAAGAAAACAAGCTCAGACCGCACCAAGGACCCCTCACGTCAACCCTGAGTTTCAGATATCCTCCTTTATTCATGACTGTTGCGTGCAATATTTGAACACCCCCTTTCAATCCTTGTTTCTTTTGACGCTGGGCAGGACATGTTGGCCTTGCAGATCATCGATCTGTTCAAGAACATCTTTCAGCTGGTGGGCCTCGACCTCTACGTCTTCCCCTACAGAGTGGTGGCTACTGCTCCTGGGGTGAGTATCTGGGAGAATGCTTTGATTCAGATGCAGATTCGGATTCACAGGGTTGGAAGGGGCCTTGTAGGTCATCTAGCGCGGCCCTCCCCGCCCAAGCAGGAGACCCTACAACCAGTTCTGACGGAGAGCAAGTCTTCTATCGATCCGCACATTATCAGTTTGTTCTGTGCGTGGATATGCAACGGACAGACTGAGCCAATTTTAACTTTAAACAACATGGACCCCGAGTATCTATCATCAATACTGTAAATATCATATTTAAAGTGCTTAAATTGTCTGTTATTGTCATGCCCCTGGTGGAGACTGACTCTGAGGGAGAAGAGGTTGTGGAGGAGGCTGGGGAAGGGCAGAGGCTGGCTGAGCAGTCGGAGGAGGACCCAGGCCCATCCCCTCTCCATCCTAGGGCACGCAGGGAGGAGAGGATAAGGGAAAGACGTGGTCTCCTCGGGAGGAGAGGGCCTTGACCCTCTTCATGGGCTGCAGCTGTGACAACTGCATAAGAGTTTGGACCTGCGTACTGGCAAATGCTGGTGACAAAGCGTGTTTTATTTTGGTCTGAAGTTATCTTGGTTGGCGTCCTTCCAACAGACTCTGCCTTGTTATCTCCTTGAATTTGGCAAATACTTCTCCTGTTCCTTTGTGGAAATTTCACCATTGTAGTTGTTTGGTTTTTCATTTCACCTCTATCTGCTCATTGAGTTCGGACTGTACTGCTTTCTTTTGACGACTATTTCTGAGTACGTTTTTTTCTCCAACTGAGAATTATTAAACAGTGGGGCCAAGTTGGAGGCATTTAAAGGGACATTTATGTACATTTTGGATCTTGTTACGTTTGTGTTACACTCTGGGTCATCACAGTGATCTGTTATACGTTTGGCGGAATTTGCTCTTGGGAGCTCCTCCCATTCGTTCATTTCTCTTCTTTCTCTCAGTGTGGTGTCATCGAATGCATCCCAGATTGTACTTCCCGAGATCAGCTGGGCAGGCAGACCGACTTTGGGATGTACGATTACTTTACTAGGCAGTACGGTGATGAATCAACCCTGGCCTTCCAGAAGGTATTTTGGGTGACTCTTAGCTATAGAAGGGAATATTTGTAAGCTCGGGGTTGAACTGCAAGGCGATGCTCTCTGAGCTTGGTGGTTTTCTTGTAAACATTTCATGACCCCACTAGGTAACTTCATCAGTGCTAGAAGGGAGAGAGGTTTGCAGAGAAGGGGAGGAGAGAAGGACAACTGTGGGGTTCTTGGTGGTCTCTGAGCTTGGCTGTTTTCCTGCAGACGTTTCATGACCCTACTGGGCAACTTCATCAGTGTTAGAAAAGAAGGGGGGAGGAGGAGAAGGAGGGGAGAGGAGAAAGGGAGAAGGAGGACTGTGTGGGTTTTGGTGCTCTCTGAGTTTGACTTGCAGGCATTTCATGACCCTACTAGGTAACATCATCTGTGCTACAAGGGAGTTGGGATCGTGGAGAAGGGGAGGAGAGGAGAATTTGGAGAGGAGGAGGGGTGGAGGAGAAGGGGGAAAGAAGGAAAAGGGGGAAGGAGAACTGTGATGTCCTTGGGTGCTCTCTGAGCTTGGTTGTTTTCTTGCAGACATTTCATAACCCAACTAAGCAACATCATCAGTGCTAGAAGGGAGTGGGGGAATTCTCTCTCTTTCTGAACTCTCCCTAATGGCCCCTTGAGTTGACTCTGGAGAGTTTTGGAGGATGGCTTTTATTGATGAGACCCTAACGAAGAACTAGGGGGGAGGAAATGCCATCCTCTTCTTCATTGGCTGGACAGTAATTGGCAGGTTGAGCATTTCCTGGACAGTAAATAGTCCAGTGATGCCAAGCGCAAAAATTCCGTACTGTTAGGAATAAAGCCAACCAAGTGACCCCATTAGATTCCTCTCTTCCTCTCCTGAGAATTAAATCGTTTGTCTTCAGTCCTCCCCGTCCTCCCCTAGGAAAATGCTCCTGTTTTAGGATGTTCAGCTTTGGCCAACTGAATGCCCGAGATACAAACTCTTCCTCCTTTCTCAATATGGCCGCCGTTGTCACACCCTTGCAGGCTCGATACAACTTCATCCGCAGCATGGCTGCGTACAGTCTTCTGCTGTTCCTCTTGCAAATTAAAGACAGGCATAATGGCAACATCATGCTGGACAAACATGGACACCTCATTCACATTGGTTAGTTGACCCCTTGGGACTTCTTCCTTTCTTCTTTTCTTTTCTTTTCTTTCTCTTTTTTTTGTTGTGGGTTCACCCTTTTAACTGGAGCAGGCGTCGGGCTCGGGGCGGGGCTAGTCAGAGGCGGTATTGGCCAGTTCTCCGAACTACTCAAAATTTCCGCTACCGGTTCTGCAGAACCGGTCAGAACCAGCTGAATACCCACCTCTGACCATGGGGCACAAGGGAACTCAACCCACAGAAACCAAGGGAATGTGGGACCTCCCTCCCTGGGTTTTCTGGAAAGGAAAAGCCAAGGGAGAGAAGAAATACTTTTAGCCATCTCCACCCAGTCACTTGACCACCAAGCCACGCCTACCCCCTAAGCCACGCCCACAGAACCGGTTGTTAAAATTTTTGAATCCCGCCCCCTGGGCACGCGACGACGAAAAGAGTGCCCAGGTCAATGCCTTCCTCCTTCTTGGCAGATTTTGGATTCATGTTTGAAAGTTCTCCCGGTGGAAACCTGGGTTGGGAGCCCGACATCAAGCTGACGGATGAGATGGTCATGATCATGGGTGGCAAGATGGAAGCCACACCTTTCAGGTGGTTCATGGAGATGTGCGTCAGGGGCTACCTGGCGGTCAGGTGAGGAGGCTTCTGCTTGGGTTCCCGCCCAAGCGGGAAATGATACAATGAAAACATCGTACCACATAGTACAGCCAGTCTTATTTTCCTCAAGTACAGTTTGATAGTAATTTAATTATTCCATCTAGATTATTAAGTGGCGGTTACTTTCTACCCATTGCGAAATATCTACATTAATGTATATTATCTATTAATCATTTCTTACTTCTCAATTACGACTATATACTTTTATGAATAAATCTTTTCTTTGGCTTAATCAAAACAAAGGAGAGGTAAAAACTCCTGCCCAATTATTGTCTGTCGTTCAAGCTATATATAATAATATATTTCTTGAAATCCTTATTTCTTTTTATTTTATACATTGTTTTTCTTTACGATCTATCCGTTCGTACCATTTGTCCCAGATCCGATAATATTCCATATCATCTTTCTCCTTTAATTTCAATGTAACACCTTTCCATTTCCGCACATTGGTATATTTTCTGAATGACAAAATATAGAGATGGTACATTGGGGTTTTTCCAGTAGTATGCCATCGTTGTTAAGTGAATCCCTGTAGCTGTTATGTTAGCAATGCGGTTGTTAAGTGAAAATGGCCTCCTCTTCTCCTCAGAAGGCCGCAAAAGAGGATCACAAGACCCCAGGACACGTCAAATGTCACAAATATATGCCAGCTTCCAAGTTTTGATCACATGATCACGAGGATGCTTGAGTGGTAGGGTGGCCTAGAGGTGGGGCTCTCATCTCCCAATCAGGAGGCTGTGACTTCGATCCTAGGTAGAGGCAGATATTTCTCTCTCTGGCTACACTGGGAATATCTCCGCTGGGGGGAAAAAAACCTCCGCGCTGGCAACAAGAAAGGCATCCGGCCAGTAAAAAACACTCAGCTCCATTCAGAGTCCACCCCACAAGGGATTACGGGGCCGTTAAACAGATGATGACATCGGTCGCAAGGATGCTTCAGCTGTCTTAACGCGTGAGTCATTTGGAACGGCCACCGAAGGAATGGTTGCAAGTGGAGGGCCACCTGCACCGATTCGGTTCTGCTGGCCCGAGGCCGTAACCAAAAGACAGCCGAGGTTCAAGAGGAGGAGGAAGCAGGAAGGGAGCCCAGGCATGTCCGAGCAGCGGTCCTACCTCTGAGAAACGATTCTGAATCATCCTTCCATTGCTCTGCTCACGGAGGAGGATGTTACAGCCACCGTAAAACTCCGGGGAGCTCAGCCCCCCCCCTTTGCCGCAGTAATTTTGTTAGGTTGATTAGATGGGTTGGCACTCGGGCTGCTTCATCAGCAGGCAGGCAGGCAGGCAGGCAGGCAGACGTTTCGCCTGCCTAGATTTTAATTATCATAACGGGGTGAGATGGGATCTCAGCATCTGTTGCCTTTCTTCCCTCACCCCACTTCTTCCTGCTGTTCATTTTCTTCCGGTCGAAATTGAACAGAATTCGGTGTGATCCTGGAAGAAGTACTTTAACCCTGTTATCGGTGGGGGGTGGAAAGATTCCCCTCGTTGCGATTGTGGTGCTGAGATGCAAAGTATGAGTAGAATAGAATAGGGTAGAATAGAATAGAATAGAATAGAATAGAATTAGAATAGAGTAGAGTAGAGTAGAGTAGAATTAGAATTAGAATTAGAATTAGAATTAGAATTGAATTAGAGTAGAGTAGAATTAGAATAGAATAGAATAGAATAGAATTAGAGTAGAGTAGAGTAGAGTAGAGTAAGAATAGAATAGAATAGAATAGAATAGAATAGAATAGAATAGAATAGAATTAGAGTAGAGTAGAGTAGAGTAGAGTAGAGTAGAGTAGAGTAGAATTAGAATTAGAATAGAATTAGAGTAGAGTAGAATTAGAATAGAATAGAATAGAATAGAATTAGAGTAGAGTAGAGTAAGAATAGAATAGAATAGAATAGAATAGAATAGAATAGAATAGAATAGAATAGAATAGAATAGAATAGAATAGAAATTCTTTATTGGCCAAATGTGATTGGACACACAAGGAATTTGTCTCTGGGGCATAAGCTCTCAGGGTACATACAAAGAACAAAGTGATAGGTCATAGATATTAATCATGGCTACAACCAATAGTCTTTAAGATACAAACAAGTGATCAATCATAAGATACAGAAAGATGAAAAAAAGAGAAGAAGAGAAGGATAATAGCAAAAGAGCTCTACTCCATGAGTAAATATCCATAGACATAAGACAGTACTGTGGGAATTAGGTGTTCAGCAGAGTGATGGCCAGCGGTGTGTGTGTTATCTTTGTGTCTTGTTGTTTGGGCGTGCATGCAATGCCCTATACCAAGGGTCTTCAAACTTGACAGCTTTAGGACTTGTGGACTTCAACTCCCAGAATTCCTCCTCCAGTCCTGTTAGCTCAGGAATTCTGGGAGTTGAAGTCCACAAGTCCTAAAGCTGTCAAGTTGGAAGACCCCTGCCCTATAGCAACGTTCTGAGGAGAGAAGTTGAAACAGTTTTTGTCCAGGACGTGAGGGGTCTGTGTGAGATTGCCCACGACGTACCTTCTTCCGGTTCCTTAGAAGATCGGCCTGAAGCGACCCCAGAGGCGATCGCCTGGATAGCTGAATTGGACATCCAGTTATGAGGTCCCTGCTGTAGCCCCATAGAAGTCTTGTATAAAAATATGCGGGTTGTGTCTGTGTGTGTGTACTTTTACTTCTCTTCTGCCCTGGTCTGATCCTATCCTAAATAAATAAACTTCTTCCTGCTGGTGGATGGGACCAACTGTGCTTACCCTTCTCGTTCTCTCCTCGCAGACCTTATATGGATGCCGTTGTTTCTTTGGTGACTTTGATGTTGGACACAGGATTGCCGTGTTTTCGGGGACAGACCATCAAACTCTTGAAGTAAGTGGGCTGCACCGATTGGCTGAGAGCAGAAACGATGGGCGGGTCTCGTTTAAGCTAAGCAAGGGTTTGATTGGCTTAAAGAGGCGGGCGGGAGGCTGCTTGGCTAGAGTCCCATGGCCTGGTGGGGTGGACGGGGCTCAGCCTGAAGCTTTGGAAGAAAAAAAATGAGACCCTGTAGAGCAGGGAACATTCATCCCTGATGGCCTCCTGGAAGGTGTGGTCCAGTTTTTATTTCTTTATGGTACCTGTGAATCAGTCTTGACTCCTGGGAACTACCTGGAGAAGTTCTCTTGGCAATTTTCAGAAGTGGCTTTCCAGGCCGCCTTTCTAGAGAAGGAGAAAGGGACTTGGCCGCAAGTTACCAGGTAGCTTTCATGCCTAAGGCAGGACTAGAACTCCCAGTCTCCTGGCGATTGGTCCAAAGTCACCCAACCTGCTTTCATGCCTAAGGCAGGACTAGAACTCACCATCTCTTGATGATTGGCCCAAAGTCACCTAACCTGCTTTCATGCCTAAGGCAGGACTAGAACTCCCAGTCTCCTGGCGATTGGCCCAAAGTCACCCAACGAGTTTTCATGCCTAAGGCAGGACTAGAATTCACAGCCTCCCATTTTCTAGCCTGGTGCCATACCAGCTTAGGGAATTCTGGGAGTTAAAGTCCAGATATCTTAGAAGTTTGTACGGTTGAGAAAAACACTCATATAATTGTATTAAGAATTACAGCACGGTGAGAACAGGCTTCACAGCCCTAGATTCCCTTATGATATCCCGCCAACTTAAGAGTCTTTGCAAAAAATATCAGCAACCACTGTTGTCCGCGTGCTTGTGAGGAGATGTGCCAAAGTCAAGACTTCTCTGCAGAACAGTCTTTTGATGTCCTTCACTTCTCCTGCTATCTCAAACAGGAACAGGTTCAGCCCCAACATGACGGAGCGGGAAGCTGCCAACTTCATCATGAAGATCATTCAGAATTGCTTCCTCAGCAACAGGTACTTCTTCTCTGCTGTCTCCATTTGTGGCCCAGCAATGAAAAGAGGCAGGGAAATTGTATCTTTTAGACTTAACAAGATTCTGTCAAAGGTAGCTTTGCAATAAGTAGATTTAGATCATCCGGGTGTGACGCCAAATAGAGGTCGTCCTCCCCTTATGACCACAATGAAGCCCAAAAGCCTGCGCCGCCCGTCAGCCCTCAGATGGAGAGTCAACAGCTCCCAGGTCTGGAGGTGGCTGATGAGGAAGAGGAGGAACAGCTGGGTCCAGTGCCTGATGCGCGGATGCACAGAAGGCGGAGGAGAGGAGAGCAGTGGAAATCTATGAGCCGGTCCTTGGGATGGAAGAGCCACTATTGCTTGCAAAACCCCACCCCAGCTCTGGGGATAAAAGGCAGGGGACAGAGATGAATAGATGTGACAGATAACTATTCATCTTCCAGACAGACGGACTAGTTAGCCTGCGGTGTGAGAGAGAGAGAGACTTTTTGCGGGGCTGCTGGAGCTCCTAATAAGGGAATTATTGATTTAACTACAGAGGGCTTGTCGAGCTGGGTCAGAACACTAATGACATGTTTGACTCTTCCTTCCCTTAGTCATCGCCTACAGTATATTTCTAATCAATCCACGACTCATTGTTGCAGCAAACTCTCATCCAGAGTAGCCTCTTCATCACAAATTTTGTCTGTTTCTCGAGCCCCCGTAGAAACCAGATCCAATCCCAAGAGGAACATTTCTGAAAAAAGCCTAATTTTTTTTTCCTTCCTCTTCCCCTCTTTCTTTTTAGGAGCAAGACGTATGATATGATCCAGTACTACCAAAACGATATTCCTTACTAAAACGGGGAGCGGGGAGAGGGACACCATGATAGCTTCCCTTTCCTCCCAGGCTCGAAATGTGAAGTTCTGAGATCGTTGTCTCCTGCCCTTCGAAGCAAGCTCTGTGTGCTCGCGCACGTGTGTGTGTTTGCATGCCAACCTGGGTGTCCCCCGTGGTAGCGGATACCGCAACAATCAACCAACATCTTAGCTCGCGCCTTTCATCTTTGCTGGAATCCTCCTCACGTGGCGTATCCGTGATCTAGAAATTAGCCGCAGTCATAGACTCTTTAAAAAAAATTGTGTTGCATTTCTCAAGACGGGCAAATTTGAAACCTTCGGCGGATGCCAGGCGAAGTCAGGGCCCCCACTTCTTGGTTTGTCTCAAAACCAGAATCTTTTGACGTGGTTGTTGGAGAGCAAGGGTCTTCAACCTTGGCAAGTTTAAGACTTGTGGACTTCAACTCCCAGAATCCCTGAGCTAACAGGACTGGAGGAGGAATTCTGGGAGTTGAAGTCCACAAGTCTTAAAGCCGTCAAGTTTGAAGACCCCCTGATCTAGAGCATCGGATGCAAACCAGGTGCTGTAGAATGATAGTGCAGAGCGACGGAAGAACGATTGCTCTGGCGCAATGCTGTAAAAATTGTAAGGATAATCATTTTGCACTTGTCGGTGTAAATCGCTTGTATTTTTTGCACTGTAAATCTCCTTGCTCCGTGGTCAGTATTTCTTATTTTTCAGGAAGAATGTATCACAACCCTCCCACCCACCTACCCCTTTTTGTGTGGTTTTAAAGAGAGATGCTCTACTGAAGAGAGGTTATATTTAATCTTACATAAAAAAAAAAAAAAAACAGAAAAAGTCTTGGGATATTTTCCGCACCAGATTTTTTTTTTTTTAAACTCTGAAACCAATCATCCCTACTCACCTCTAGGAAAACTCTGGTCAGTGCTCAAAGATGCTGCCAAACGTGGTGGAAAGGATTATGGACGTCCTAATTTTCACCAATAAATTCCGTAAAGGAGATAATATAGTTTTAATCAGACATTCGATTTTATTCTGGTTATTTCCAGAAGTGGGCAAATGGAAGGGTGCTTTTTTTTCCTCACCCCTAAACCTGGATGCTCTCTTATTAAATAGAAATTTGTGTAAAATAACGGCATATGGGAGGAGCTAGGTGCAAAATGGCAGGTTGCGGGCAGAGCCAATAACCCATGGCATTTTACAAAACTTTCCCAGAAAGAGAAATGCAAATCTTCATTGAATGGCTGAAAAAAAAAGGCAATAAACGATGGGGAATTTTTCCCATTAGATTTATCACCCAGTTTTGGTCTGGAGAAAAGTATGATGGCCTTAACAAAATTACAGTACAATTGGTGGAATTTAAAATACTCAGATCGTGATATAGTTTAAATTGGATTCGGGTCCTCAATGTAAGGCAGGTTGGTAGCAATTGTTGTTGTTTTTTTAATTCCAGAAAGGCACTTCAGGTAGAAGGTGCATTCCACACAACACTTTTAAAAACAACCACCTCTTTTCTCTCGAAACCCTCTGCCGCTCTCCTGGGGTCCTGAAAGAAGACACGGTTGCTTTCAAGAATAACAGGCCAGTGCTACAATTTGCACTCGCCTTCCCAGCAAAGCAACCGGCAGCAATCCGGTCCAAAGAAATGCACAGCCTTAACGTGGCTGTTATTCACACAAAAACCCCCTATGAGCTCTGAGAAATCGGCAGAGAAACAAACAAGAAAGATTTCTTGCATTTTCTATGTCCCAGTCAGTGCTGATCGTACTCTGGATACGCAGCTCAAAGGGCAAAGGGGTTTTTAAGATAAGATAATAGCGAGAGACATTCAGTTCATCCCAGTCCTTTCTTCCAGCAACAAAAATATGGGGGAAAGTTGAGTTTGCTGTTGATTCTTGTGAAGGATCAGAAGTTGTGAAGGATCAGAAGTTGTGTTCTTTTGTTCTGTTGTTTCCTACTGGTGGTTGTTTCAGAAAAGACACAAAGAAGACTGAAGTAAGAAGGCATTTTTATTTTGGATTTTTTTTTCCAGTTCCGTGTGGAAGTAGAATAGAATAGCAGAGTTGGAAGGGACCTTGGAGGTCTTCTAGTCCAACCCCCTGCTTAGGCAGGAATCCCTATACCATTTCAAATGAATGGTTATCCAGTCTCTTCTTAAATACCTCCAGTGTTGGAGCATCCACAACTTCTAGAGGCAAGTTGTTCCACTGATTAATTGTTCTGACAGGAAATTTCTCCTTAGTTCTAAGTTGCTTCTCTTCTTGACTAGTTTCCACCCGTTGCTTCTTGTCCTGCCTTCAGGTGCTTTGGGGAATAGCTTGACTCCCTCTTCTTTGTGGCAGCCCCTCAAATATTGGAAGACTACTATCTTCTCACCCCTAGTCCTTCTTTTCATTTCTTTTCATACCCAGTTCCTGCAACCGTTCATTTGTATGTTTTAACCTCCAGTCCCCTAATCATCTTTGTTGCTCTTCTCTGCACTCTTTCTAGAGAGTCTCAACATCTTTTTACATCATGGCGACCAAAACTGGATGCAGTATTTCCAAGGGTGGCCTTATCAAGGCATTACAAAATGGTATTAACATTTCACGTGATCTTGATTTTATCCTTCCGTTGATGCAGCCTAGAACCGTGTTGGCTTTTTTGGCAGCTGCTGCACACGGCCGGCTCAAACGAAGCCTGTGAGGTGTGCAAAACAAGTTGTGTCAAATTAGTGGATGCAAAACACAAAAGTAAATAGGAAAGCAGTGGGGAAGGAAAAGTGAGGAAAGATAAGAAAAAAGAAAGGAAACTTCCGACTCTCAATACAGTAAAATAAGACATTCACATCAAATCGCAACTTTTTTTGCTCTTCCTAATAGTGTAAACAAGCCATTTCTATAAAGATCTATCAGCCTAATCAGTAAATCCCCAAATCAAAGTTTTGTTCTTTTCCACATCAAGCATGGAAGTTCAGAAGGGGTTTCCATTGGAAACAAACGTACTTGTGTTCTTTTCTTTAATCAGTTTTGCCATTTCAGTCAATTCCCATTAAGTTCTGCAACCAAAAAAAAAGGGCAGTTTCTTTATGATGGAAAAGAAGAAGAAAACCTATCAATAAGGGGGGGTGGGGGCTTAATTGCCATCAACAAAATGTCCTTAACAAGGTCCAAAGTAGCTGTGACTCAGAGTAGCCACCAGAGGACAGTGTGCAACAAATTGAAGGTAAAAATTCAAAATTAAGTGTGAGCAGTGCGGGATTCACCTTGTATTTGGCTGTTTCTAGTTTCCCTGCTGTTCTCACCCTGGAACATCACCTGAGTGAATCTTGCTTGAGACTTAGCATCTTCTAAGGGGACCCTGTTTTAAGAGGTTCGCTCCAAAAAGATGGAATTGGAGAAGGATAAAGGGTGGGAAGGTTCCTCGGAGAACATCTAGTCCAGCCCTTGCCGATGCAGCTATCCACATCGAACAACATCCCAGACAGATGGACCTCCAGATGTTGCAAACCCAGCCTGCACCAAAAACAACAGCAGCCCATTGGAGTTGTCCGTTGTTCAGTTTTACAGTTGAGAGGTGTTGAGGCTTTGGGCTTGTCCGGACAAAGAACTCCTTCATCTCTTACAAGCTTGTTGAGATAATTAAGATCCTCAGAAGAGTGTAAGAAAATAATACAGAAGGGCCCTTGGAGGTCTTCTAGTCCAGCCCTCTGCTCAAGCAGGAGAACCTACACCATTTCAGACAAGTGTCTGTCCAGTCTCTTCTTGAAAACCTCCGGCGATGAAGCGCCCATGATTTCTGGATTCAAGCTGTTCCACTGGTTAATAATCCTCACCATTAGGAGCGTTTCTCCTTAGTTCCAGGTTGCTGTTCTCTTTGATTAGCTTCCCTCAGGTGCTTTGGAGAATAGTTTGACCCCCTCTTCTTTGGGGCAGCCCCTCAAATATTGGAAGACTGTTATCACGTCACTCCTGATCCTTCTTTTCGTTCAACTGAACATACCCAATCCCTGCAACTGTTCCTCATACGTTTTAGCGTCCAGATCTTTGGAAGGCCAACTTTGCTGTCTTACGACAAGGGCCTTCAAACTTGACAAGTTTAAGACTTGTGGACTTCAACTCCCAGAATTCCTGAACTAACATGACTGGAGGAAGAATGCCGGAAGTCCACAAGTCTTAAAGCTGTCAAGTTTGAAGACCCCTGGTTTAAGATCTACTTCACGTGAGAGAACCTCATTCTTCATCACTCAAGGCTTGTGATGTTTAGAGAAACCAGTAAAGGTGCATCTAATTCTCCTGGCATTTCTTTATTGCTTATAGTAAGACATTTGGGGGGGGTGGGGGTGGCGTGGGCTTTGGGTATGTGAACTTCATTTTTCAATTAAAGGAAAAGCTTCATTTGGGGCGACTTACACAAAGGAATCCTCTAGCAACCCTCAGGAGATTCCACAGTTGATCTGAGCTTCTGTTGGGGTGGCTCAGGACCGTCATTAATTGTGCACACATCCCAAGGGTCCTTCTCACCCCTGGCTGCCTGGTTTTATTTAGTACGTTTGTACGCTTGCCAACTTCAACAATGACTCTTGATGGCCATAAAAAATCCAAAGTAAACCCGTAACATCATAAAACCATAAAAATAAAACCAGACTGTTAAACAAAGTCAAATAGGAACGCCCTACCCCGTCACGGAGGGGCTAGAAGTAAGTCACCAAACTCCCAATATAGAATCAGGGTTAGAAGGGACCTTAAAGGTCTAATAATCCAGCCCCCTTGCTCAAGGCAGGAGAACTTAGGTGAGCCCCGCAAAGTTTCCTTCTAAACATGACTGTAATCGCATGGATTGTGTTAAGAGTGGCTGTGCTTAGCTACCATGAACGCTGCCCTAGGTTGCTGTTGTTGTTGCTTTGTGGCTTTTTAATTCACCACTCGGAAGCTGGACTGCAAGATAGGCAACACACAACATAGGCTGGAGGTCTTCTACTCCAAAATCCTACTCCCCCAGGGTTTTTACTTGACTTATCTAGTGTAAAAGCAGACCACATTTTCTGGTGGATAAACCACACTGAGTATGGATCTTACTCAGCGGTGGCGTTCAAGGGATTTGACGACTGGTTCTCTGCCCTAATGATTTCTTCCACCAACCACTTCACCAAACTGCTCAGAAAGTCAACAACCGGTTGAATCCCACCACTGATCTTACTTCTCAGCAATCAAGTGTAGAACTGAACTGATATATCCTGCCCTCTGGTTCTCCTCATTTGACAGTGGCAACTTGAGACAACCTGTATAAAGTCCGTGGAGATTCTCAATCATCCAGGTGACGGTTGTTCCCGGAGGTGCTTTTTTCCAGAGGCAACCGGACTTTCTAGTTTTTTCTTTGAAGACATTACGCTTCTCATCTAAGAAGCTTCTTCAGCTCATACTGGTGGATGGTGGGGAATGGAAGGATTTCTACTCCTTGTAGATAGCTGGTCATTTGCATTCTTTTATGATAGGGTAGGGTAGGGTAGGGTAGGGTAGAGTAGAGTAGGGTAGAGTAGAAATTTAGAATAGAATTAGAATAGAATAGAATGGAATAGGAATAGGAATAGAATTCTTTATTGGCCAAGTATGATTGGACACACAAGGAATTTGTCTTGGTGCAAATACTCTCAGTATACAATAAAAGAAAAGGTACATTCGTCAAGAGTCAAGAATCGTAAGGTACAATCCTTAATAATAATCATAGGGTACAATAAACAATCAAATCATACTAGGAAACAGTCAATATAAATCGTAAGGATACAAGCGACAAAATTACAGTCATACAGTCCCAAGTGGGAGGGGATGGGCGATAAGGAGTGATGAGAAGATTAACAGTAATAGTAGTGCAGACTTTGTAATGGTTGAACAGTGTTGAGGGAATTATTTGTTTAGCAGAGTGATGGCGTTCGGGAGAAAACTCTCCTTGTGTCTGATTGTTCTGGTGTGCAGGGCTCTATAGCATCGTTTTGAGGGAAGGAGTTGAAACAGTTTATGTCCGGGATGTGAGGAGTCTGTAGATATTTTCACAGCCCTCTTTTTGACACGTGCAGGATACAGGTCCTCCATGGAAGGCAGGTTGGTAGTAATTGTTTTTGATAGAGGGTCTGTTGAGGCCACTTGGAGGTTTGACTGTGTCCTCAGAGTCACCCGAGTGGTGCAAATGGGTGTGGAGCCTTCTTGGAACGGCTGAAAGGACTGTGTGGTAGACTGGAGGCAGATGATGTCATATCCTCCCCCTACTATTGAGAAAGGGATGTTCACATAGATGGCTTCTTTGACCCCTCTTTCAAACCAGTGGTCTTCTCTGTCCAAAATGTCGACTTTGCTGTCTTCAACAGTTCCAAGAAGGCTCTACACCCATTTGCACTACTCAGGTGACAGAGCAGATAAACTTCCAAGTGGCCTCAAGGACCCTCTAAAAAGGAGGCAAATGACCAGCTGTCTGCAAGGAGTATAAATCCTTCCATTCCCCCACCATCCGGTCAGAGCTGAAGAAGCTTCTCGGATGAAGAAGCGAAACGTCTTCAAAGAAAAATGGGAACGTCCAGTTGCCTCTTTTTTTTTTTTAAGCACCTTTGGGAACTACCTGTAAAAGGTTTTAGAACAAGGGTCTTCAGACTTGGCAAGTTTAAGACTTGTGGACTTAAATTCCCAGAATTCCTGAGCTAACATGACTGGAGGAGGAGGAATTCTGGGAGTTGAAGTCCACAAGTCTTAAAGCTGCCCTGTTTGAAGACCCCTGCTTTAGAATCATACGGCTTGAAGGGACTTTAGAGGTCATCTAATCCAACCTCCTGCTCAAGCAGGAGACCCTATACCATTCTGGACAAACGGCTGTCCAGTCTCTTCTTGAAAACATCCAGTGTTGGAGCATCCGCAACATCTGGAGGTAAGTTGTTCCACTGGTTTATTGTTCAGGAAACTTCTCCTTAGCTCTAGCTTGGATCTCTCTTGGTTTCCACCCCAGTCGGTCTATTTCCCTTTCCAACACGCTCCAAAATGTTTTCCAAATGGCGGAATGCGATCGGGCAGCCCTCCGCCAGCATTTCCCAACTGGTTCTCCCCCCCCCCCCCCCCCCCCCCCCCGCTTCCCTTCTCCCCTTTCAAACACTCAGCCAAAAACACATTTGCATCCTCTCCAAATCTCTCTCGCTCTTGGCCCGGTTCTGTTCTCGCCATCAATCCGGCCTTTGATGCTACCACGAACATTTTTTTCAGTGGATGAAGCAGACTTGGGAGGCGTAGGAGGTTTGCCCAGAGTCATTTGGCAACGGGATCCTTGGAAGAAAGAGAGAGAAAATTTTGGGAGGGGGGGCGGGGAGAGAGAGGCCACGGAGAGGCCCCTTTGCAGCTTAAGAGCCCTAGGCAGAATGAGTGAATGAAAAACCCTACAAAAATGTGCCCGAACATGAGTTTAAATGTGATGGGAGCATCTCAATTCCTTGCATCCGGTGTTGACTTCATTCCTAATCTTTGTCTGGCCTTCTGAAACTGTTCGAGGCACCAATGTGGAATTGGAGGAGGAAAGGGTGGGAAGGTGCCTCAGAGAGTATCTAATCCAGCCCTTGCAGATGCAGCTGTCCGCATCTAACAACATCCCGGACAGATGAACAGATCCCAGCGTATGTTTTAGTGCTTCCAGTGAAGGTGAACCTCATTTGAGACTTAGCATCTTCTGAGAGAACCTTCTTTGAGACTTCGCATCTTCTGAAATAACCTTGTTTGAGAGCATCTTCTGAGAGAACCTTCTTTGACACAGCATCTTCTAAGAGAACCTCATTTGAGACTTAGCATCTTCTGAGAGAACCTTGTTTGAGAGCATCTTCTGAGAGAACCTTCTTTGAGACTTAGCATCTTCTGAAATAATCTTGTTTGAGAGCATCTTCTGAGAGAACCTTCTTTGAGACTTAGCATCTTCTGAGAGAACCT
>NW_020770932.1:0-17217 GCF_900518735.1 Pseudonaja textilis | reverse complement strand
CAGGCTGCAGGCGATGCCACGCATGTACGATAAGGACTGACTGGGAGCGGAAGGAAGGGGCGAGCAGAGAGGGGCGGGGCCAGTCAGTGGTACAATTTGCCAGTTCTCTGAACTGTGCACAATCATAAGAACCAGTTCTATGGAACTGGACAGAACCAGTACAATCCCACCACTGGTTCTCCAGACTTTTCTATTTAATAAAGTCCTCTTTTTTTTTGGCAATGTGAGATGCCAAAAGCAAAAGAGAGGAACTAAAGAAAGAATCTTTCAGGAGTTATATCTCCAACCATTTGGAAATAGTGAGAGATTTTGTCTTTACTTAAGTGAAGACCAGAGGCTAATATCTAATATCTTGTCTAATATCCATTTTTACCTCCATTTTCCATGGACGGAGAGTCCTAACACATTTCCTTTGGAAATCCTGTTTTTTTTCTGCTCAGTCCTTTCCTCAATCTGAATGTGTGGAAAGTTGTCATCCTGGATTTGTCAAGAGGGCTCGAGAAGAAGAGCCAGTTTGCTGTTACGATTGTGTTCCTTGTCCGGAGGGGACGTTCTCCACTCAGAAAGGTGGGTAACACCAGAGTAAAATGGGAGGCCTGGTGGAACTGGATCCATCCAGAGCATTGTCATGAAAGTGTGAATTAAAACACACTTTTAAGCTTAATTGGTTTCTGGTTTATTTCCAAAATGCCTCATTTCTTATCTAACAGAAGAGCAAAAAGACTGTGAAGGAAGGGCTGGATAGAGAGAGGTGGCTGTGGCAGATTGGACAAGCTTTACTACTGTCAGAGAAAATATTTCTTCTTTTTAGCTTGGATGTGTCCTTCCTTCCACATTTACTTCTCTAGGAACACCTGAGTTCCTTGAAACATGAGGAATTGTTTTAGGTCCACCTCCTGAAAGGAGGATTGCAATGAAGTCTACATGTGTTCCCTTTGAGGAATACTGAAAAGGTGTTGATGATGTATGAGATACACAATGTGGCGGCATAGATAGGTATGCCTGTATGTGTCTGCGCCCGTACCACCACTGCTCCAATGGCCATTCCAAATTATTTGCAACAGTCACTTGATCTGCCAGCCAGCTCTGAGGCAAGTATGACAAGATTTGCCATCTTTCACGGAAGTTTCTCTAGAAAGATTAATTGGTTCATTATTTTCCTTTAGTAATGGAGGTTCCTATAATATTCTGAACATTACAAAGGAAATATTTCAAGTCCAAAGCTTCCCTCAATTTCATAGCCTATCAAAAATATACTGTAGCTATATTTTTTTAAAAAAGTGATACAGTTATTTTTTGTCTCTGGAGATATTAAGAAATCCATCCCAGAAAATGCTCCTGATAATCACTTGTTCCCAAAGAACGTATAATATATCTTGAAATGCAAAGGACAAAGAAATATAGGGTTCCTGTTTTTTTTTTCAGATACAGAAAAATGTACCAAATGTCCAGATGATCAATTCCCAAATAAAAAAAGAGTCCAATGTATCCCCAAAGTTATAACCTTCCTGTCTTATGAAGAACTTCTGGGCATCACCCTGGTTTCTTTTGCCCTATTCTTGTTCCTAACCACAGGCCTGGTTTTAATCGTCTTCATTAAATACTGAGAAACTCCCCTTGTCAAAGCCAACAACCGGGACCTCTCCTACATCCTCCTGGTCTCCCTCCTGCTTTGCTTCTTGTCTCCTTCTCCCTTCATTGATCAACCAAGGAAAGCCACCTGCCTTCTCCGACAAACTGTCTTCAGCATCATTTTCTCAGTTGCCGTTTCTTCTCTCTTGGCCAAAACTATCATGGTGGTGCTGGCTTTCCTGGCCACAAAACCAGGAAACCGAGCAAAGAAATGGTTGCGGAAGAGCTTGGCCAACTCCATCTTCCTATATTCTTCTGGTGTCCAAGTTATCATCTGCTCCATCTGGCTGGGCGTTTCTCCCCCCTTCCCTGACTCTGATCTCCACTCCCAGCCTGGAGAGATCATCCTGCAATGCAACCAAGGGGCCGTTGTTATGTTCTACATCACCCTCAGCTACATGGGCTTCCTGGCTGCTGTCTGCTTCACGGTGGCTTTCCTGGCCAGGAATCTGCCTGGGGCCTTCAACGAAGCCAAGTTGATCACCTTCAGCATGCTGGTCTTCTGCAGTGTTTGGGTGACTTTTGTGCCCACCTACCTGAGCACCAAAGGGAAACACATGGTGGCTGTGCAGGTCTTCTCCATCCTGGTCTCCAGTGCTGGTCTGCTGGGCTGCATCTTCATCCCCAAGTGCTACATTATCCTTCTGAGGCCAGAGCTGAACACAAAGGAGCATCTCACAGCCAGAACAAATGTAAAAACATGAGATATAACATCATTATGATAGTGGAAGAATTGTTAATGTTTCTTTTATT
Organism: Pseudonaja textilis; assembly: GCF_900518735.1. The sequence goes on along the minus strand of NW_020770932.1, from coordinate 14,832 downwards.
TGATTTCCATTTAAATAGTATGCAGGAGTCAAAGAAAATGATATCTATATGTTTCAAAATGGGGAATTGTTGAACAACTGGAATTCTCCCCTTTCAATAAATATTGCTAAAGAGACCGCTGTAAAATTCAGCAGAATTCAGCTGCTCAGCAACAGCTACTGAACATGATACCTTATAAAAAACGATTGATGCATTTGTTCCCACTGACAGCAGCTAAACATGTGGGTGGGTGGTGAGAGAATGTGTAGGAAAAAAGGTCAGGAGGAAGCTGTGGGAACCAAACACCACTCTGGTTGCCTGATCCTCTCCCTAAAAATGCCAGAATGATGTGAAATGCCATGCTTGATTGGCTCCCAGCTGAGGAGGGAAATCTTCATCCCTCTTATATGAGTCTTTCTTGATTTCCTGATAAAAACCTCTTTTGCAGAAAGAATTCAGCAGAACAGCTATCTGGGATTTCAGTTTGGGATTGTATGTAAAAAAATGAAGTGTGTAAAAAGATTTCCATTGTATATTTTTTTTCCTTTCAACAACCAGAGAAATAAAATAGCCATTTTTTCTGGCTCTTTAATTTTCCACTCTACAATTTGTAGGTAAAGGATTTCTCTGATCCTCCTCCAAGCCTGTCTCATCTGTGAAGGGCTGGAGAAGATGTCCAGAGAAAGGGGACCTTTGGACTCTTCCCAGGATCATTGACCAGGTCACAAACCTCCAATACTGCATAATTTTCATCCAGGTCCAAGAAGGGGCTGAATAACTGGGGGGGGGGCTTCTAGGTTTCTAGGAAGAGGCACCCATGGAAGCTGCTCTGCTCTCCAACCACAGAGATCGCTGATCAATTGGGAATCAATTTTTTTGTCTCATAAAGGCTCCTAATTGTGAATAGGATCCCTTTGAAAATTCCATTTTAAGGAGATAAGAAAAGCTCTGTTGGATCAGAAGAAGGTCAGTCTAACATTCACACAAATCCCTCTGGTTCTTGCAGAAGCAGTAGAAGAAGGCAGAGACTTGTGGCTTTGTGCCACATGGAAGAGGGGTTTATCCAGAGGTGGAATTCAGTAGGTTTTGACCAGTTGTGGAGAACTGTTAGTGGAAATTTTGAGTGGTTCAGAGAACTGGCAAATACCACCTCTGACTGGCCTCGCCCCCATTTTTTCTCTGTCTCCCACTGAGTCCCAGCTGATCGGCTGGATTGGTTGCCCTGCACAGGAGAACGGAGCTGGAAAGCAGGTTAGTTGGGAGAGGTAGGAATGGACTTTTGAAGTAACTTTCCACTGCCATGCCCACCAAGCCACACCCTAGCCCCACCCACAAACCCATGCCCACAGAACCGGTAGTAAAAAAAATTGATCCCCACCACAGCGATTATCCCACAATTTCACTTTCCTCCATCACTACCCACAATATTGGACACTCGGCCATCTCACACTCTAGGTATCTCCAATTTTCGTATCTCACATTAATCTGAGAAAATGTTTCCAAATTTACCACCCCAAATTCAATAAGAACTAAGGCAGGACTGGAATTCAAAAGTCTCCTGGTGATCCGCTCAAAGTCCCCCAGGAAGTTTTCCTGCCTGAGGGAGGATTAGAACTCAAAGCCTCCTGAATATTGGCCAATACAACCAAGAAGTCCTAAATCAATTAATGGCAGGAATGTCACTCAAATTGACTGGCAACTCATGCAAAAAAATTAGGCTGTGCATTTCCCAGAAGATGGATAGGCTCCATAAACAATGCCATTGTTTCATTTGAGTAATGAAGGCAGAGATGGAAGGTTCTGGAAACACCATTTTACAGGGTGCACCTTCTTTAGGCCCGACTGCCCCTGTTTTTCTTTGTACAACACCTGAGCTAAGGAATCTCTGAAACATTGTCTTGGGTTTAGGTCCGGGGGCCACAGGAGAAGTCTCCCATCCTAAAACGTATCCTGATCCCTTTCTATTTTGAGTGCACCATGGTGGGTCTGTCCCCATTCTTGGGAATGGGACATATTGTGAGGGAGTGTTTGCTGTGTATATTGCCAACACGCAAGTTTTAGGGGAACCTTTGAAAGTGAGCTCAGTCTTCTCCTAAACTGTGAGCCCTATCTGACCATCACAATACCCGAAGGACATCGAGATATACACAAAGCCTTGGGGTTTTTATGCTTCAAGCATGGACATCAATCTTATCATCGGTCCACTCATATTTTATTTTATTAAACTTAACACATACTAAATCTCACCTATAGTCATTTTCCTGATCTAGGCCCTTTTGCTTTTTTCCATCAGCTTGTCTTTCCGCCTTATTCCTTGGTTGGCTCCAAAGACCACAAAGCTAGAACTTCTTGGAGAAATCCATCACTTGTTTATACCAAGAACAATCCAAGTTCGTTTGCTTAATTTTCATGGTCCAACTCTGCCCTTTTCATCCCAGTTTCAGGGTGGGAAACACCCATTCAGCAAGGAGACAAAATGGTGTAGCCACTGGATGCAGATGTTTGCTTGTTATGATACAAGAGTGTTGCGTTGGTCTGGCGTGAGTGAGCAAAGAGATGAGATTCCCCTGCTTCCTCCCTAAAATATTTTTAAATAAATACTTTTCTTCCTTATCTGCATGATTGGCCTTCAGGGGACATGATTGTAGATGGCCAGAGAGAAAAAAGGGAAGATTACTGGGTTTTATGCAGGAATCCTCAGATCTAGCTTTGCTTTCGCTGTGACCACTTGGCTTTAGTGAAAGCATATCTTTTACTAGATGCAGCTCGACTGCAAATGGAGACGAGTCTTTCTTTCCTGAAGGTCCAATCTGGGCCGGGCCTGATAACCACTCACCTGCATGGCTGCAATGTCTTCTCTTTGGCTATGGGTGGTTCTCTTGTGGGTGTCCATGCATCTGGGAAGGGTGAGGAGACAGGAGATATCGGAATATCTTGGAATATCTAGGCTGGGCCCAGGAGTTTCTGGACGAAGCTGCTTGCCACTCATTGCCTCTTCCTTCTTTTTCTGAAATCATCACTAGAAATCTCAAAAGGCGAACAGTAACAATGATCTTATTAACCAGAGCTGGGGAGGAGAGAGATGACTGGAGAATATTGGAGGGCCTCTTCTAGAGGAAAGGATGAAAACAAACAGAAAGAAAAGCGAAAGCTTTCAAGCTTTCTTCCGCCCACATCCTCATTTGTGGCCCAAAGGGTCTTCATCATCAACGTTTGCTAGGCCAGCCCCTTTTGGCACCCCCGGGACCCCCACAGTTGCATTCAGTAGGTAACTTGAAGAAGAAGAGGGTGTAAGTCCATCAATGGGGATTGGACAGCCACTTGTCTGACAGGGTATAGGGCAGGGGTGGGATTCAATTGTTTTAACAACCAGTTCTGTGAGCGTGGTTGGGTGGGCATGGCTTTTTCTTGTTTCCAGACACCCTCCCCCCTTGTTTTTGGGCCTCCTGGACCTCAGGGAAGCCTCCTGGGGGGGGTGTTTCTTTGCTCCCAGAAGTCTTCCCTGGGGCCCAAGAAGGCAGAAAACCGAGCACAGGGCGGGGCGCCCAGCATACATACACATCCCGCAACTCCTTTTGCCTCCTGGGCCTCAGGGAAGCGTCCTGGGCAAAGCAGTAAGACAGCCAGGGGGATCCTGGCACAGCTGACAATCGGGAAGGGAAAAAGAACCTGAAGATTCCTTCAGGAGTGGCTGGGTGGGGAAGGACGCAGTCAGTGATGTCGGGCAGGCACAATAAAGACTGACTGGGAGGGAAGGGTGGAGAGGGGTGGGGCCAGACAGGGGCTGGATTTGCTGGCTCTCCGAACTGTGCAGAATCATAACAACCAGTTCTATAGAACTGGTCTGAACTGGTAGAATCCCACCTCCAGTATAGGGTCTCCTGCTTGAACAGGGGGTTGTACTAGAAGGCCTCCAAGGTCCCTTCCAGCTCTATTCTGATTGGTTAATAAAGGGCCAAGTCCAGCAAAAGGAGCTGGAGACTCACTGAGAATTCCAATCCCATCAAGGAGTGTCCAGAAGACTCCACGGCTTTGATCCCCAACCCGTGTCCCCTGAGCATGTACAGTCTTCCCTCTCCTAAAGATAGGATTCCTCCTCCTTTCTTCTACCACCCAATGCCTGGCTCTTAACACAGCAATGGCAGAGGCAGGAGAAAGAAAGAAAGAATGAAAGAAAGAAAGGAAGGAAGGAAGGAAGGAAGGAAGGAAGGAAGGAAGGAAGGAAGGAAGGAAGGAAGGAAGGAAGGAAAGAGCACAGTCCTACCTAAAAGTTTCAACCAGAATTCCTCTCGTTCCTGAGGTTTTCTTTTTCACAAAACGTTCCCTTTCCTTCCTTCTCTTTATTTGTATCCCTTTCATTCTACCACACCACACACAAGACACACACACACATAGAGAGAGACACCCCTCTGTTCTTACCTTCTGTTCCTGGGCTTGCTTTTTGCTAGTCATCTTGTACAACTTATGTACTTTTTTGGTGTTAAATTCAGTAAACTTGGAGGCAAATACCCATAGATTCCTGAAAGGAGGTGAACAGCTGTTTTAATGTTCTCTTTTTAGGAGCTGGGCCAGAAGCCCAGGCCGGAAGAAAGAGATGCCCCAAAGAAGCAGTGATGGAGAGATGCTTTCTTCTTCTGGGGCCCAAAAGTTCCCTCTTACACAAAAATGTCTTACTTCAAACTTGAGTGATGAAGACTCCCAAGATAAAGTCTGCAGAGTCTGATGCGAGCATGGCATGACCGGTCTGCTACTTTTTTGGACTACTGCAAATGTCGGTGTTGTGGTTTTCTACGGGTTTGGAGTAAAATATGGATTCTGTTTTTAACACTCATATTTAACAACATAATTCCACATAGGGGAATTCAACAATTGGAGACGGCATCTCATTTGAGGCATTGCAGCCAGTATTCAAGGGGAGTTGGACTGTTTGCCTGTGGCTATGTAGAAATTCTAGGTGATTCCTCTTTTAACTCCATCCCCAGGTTCTGCCTCTTCTTCCCCTAGACCTCCAAACTCAAAAGGACTCCTGACTCGCAAATCTGACTGCAACATCTGGACAAGAGAGAGGGAGGGATGGAGGGAGGGAGGGAGGGAGGGAGGGAGGGAGAGAGATTGCAGAATTGGTGGCCAGGCAAATCACCGCCTTCATTCTTCAAGAACTTCCTGTTCAGGGTGGATTTTCAAACATTCAGCCACGTTGGTCTCCTACCTTGAGCAGGCAACTCCAACTTTGCTCCAGCTGCTCTTCCTCTCTAATGGCTTTTTTTCTGGCTCATCCAGTTGCTTCAGGGACTTCTTCACTGGGCTCATCAGCTCTTTGCACTTGGGAGACAGAAAAAGCAAAGCTCCATGTGAGTTGCACATCAGAAGGAAGGCGAGGAAAGGGAGACCCCGATTGAGGCAATCTTTTGAGGCTAGGGGCCTATTTGAATCTGGGGGAGGGGATCTGCTTTGGGCCCCCTCTCAAAATGGCAGCCAGAGGAGTCTTCCCCGTTCCCAAGACAAGTCACCAGGCTACAGAGAGGACAACGTTGGAGTGGGAGGTTCCACTCTTGCAAAGCAGACTCTCTCTTTTCATCCCATTCTGATAAGATCTACAATTCTCCTGTGTTAAATTGGTTGTGGGAAAAGTCCTTTTCCATTAAGATGAACCTGCCAGGGACCGTGTTTGGCTTTCCAGCATGTCAGCCACCTTAACTGAGAAGGGGAAGAAAGTGAGAGGGCGAAGGAGCCTGAGGTGTATCCAGAGAAACACCTGGAGCCACACGGTCTCAAGCCCCAGGTGACTGGGCAAGACCAAGCAAGTGAAAGCGATCCAGAGTTCAGGATGGGATTTAACGCTCATCTGGAGAGGCCCTAAAACCTTGGAGACGGTGCAAGAGGTTCCCCACCTTTCTTGAGGCAAATTCATTCAGGTGGAGGAAGGGAGCTTTTGTTTCGATCCAGAGGGACCGATCATTTCATGAAAGAGGCAGCCCTCGACTTACAACCATGAGAAGCTACAGCAGCACTGAACCAAGTGACTTTTGACCCTTATGGCCCTTGCGGCATCCTCCTGACACTAAGAGATGGCAGGGGGGGTTGTTTGAGGCGCCGGCCCCGCAGGCTCACCCCATTGACTGTCACACTACTCTGAAACCGGTGCCTCGAATACGGCAGCACATTGGGGAAATTAGAGCAAAGCCGCCGCAACCACATTCGAGGCACCGGATCTGGAGTGGTGCAACAGTCAATGGGGTGAGTCTGCAGGGCTGGTACCTTGAAGGCCCCCCTTGTCAGTCTGTGCTCCATTCAAAATCCAAGAAAGAAACACTCAGAGTCCAATGGTTAGAGCAAAGGTGTTCTTTTAATAAATTTCAAAGTGGAAGCTACAGAGAAGATTCCGAATCTAAAGATTTTGGCACACAGATCACATATACAAAGGGATGGAATTGTTCCCACCCCCCAGAGTTCAAAAAACTCTTCCAATTAAAAGTTCTGCATATGATCATGTGGGCATCTTCAGGTGGTGATGAGGCCTCTGTCCGTTGACCTTGACATATTTTGATAACACTTCGCAGCTGCGCAGAGGATAGAAAAAGTAGGCATGGAAATCAAAACTTAAAAAGAGGAATTTATACTCCCCCCCCTCCTTCCTATTTACAGGAATGTAACACCTCCAGCTTTCTTCCCTTCCAATTCCCCCCTCCCCCCGCTGCTAATGACAGCCGAAAGATGGAGCAGTAAGAAAGATACAAAGTGAGGAAGAAATAAGGCAGCACATAAGATGCAGAAGGGATCATCTTGAAGGCTGACAGGTGGGCTCATTCCTGACCCAGGACGGGCTTCCTCCCCTCTGGGCCTCACCCGGCTTCGGTCAGACATGGCTGTGAACCTCCTGGAGGAGAAGACAGTCTCTTCTCACATCAACCTGGCCCTGAAAAGCCACAGCTTGAACCCGGAGCCACCCAGGATCTGGTCTGCAGGCCCTGAGAGCAGAATCTGAGGGAGGTTCATGGGGAGAACTTCCAGGCGGTGGACCTGGGATACAGGCTTTCCTCTGCTCCTCCCTGATAGGGTGGGCCTGCCTGTCCATTCAGTTCCCCTCCACACTCAGCCCCCAGTTCCCCCATCATTAGGCTGTGTCCTTGGGGCGATGGAAGTTCCCCAAGGGCAATCACCAGCCACTTTGATCGGCCGGTAAAAGAGGCCTTGGGGTTAGTGCACACATATACTCCCCACGCCACAAGGCCGCTTCTATTGTCGGATGAAAGCTCCCCGAAGGCAGAGTCCCCAGCCCCTTCAGGGTGTGGCTTGGCTGCCCATGTCCCCTTGCCGATCGAACTGGCTAGTGACTGACCTTGGGGAGCTTCCATCTCCCAAAAGACATTGTCTAATGGTGAGAGGACATGGGCAGTGATGCCTCGCCCCCAAGCAGCTGGGGACTCTGCCTTCAGGGAGCTTTCGTCGGTTGATAGAAATGGCCTTGTGGAGAAGTACTTGCGTAAGGGCCGCTCTAGGTGGGGGAGGAAATTAAGTCACCCCCGAAAAGATGGCCTAGCTGTTTTTTCAGGGGTTAAAAATAAAATAAGTTCCAGACTTATTTTGTGAGAAACATGGTAGATAGATAGATAGATAGATAGATAGATAGATAGATAGATAGATAGATAGATAGATAGATATCGATGGGTAGATATAGATAGATGATAGAGATAGTTATGAATGGATAAATAGATATAGAGATAGAAAGAATGAAAGAAAGGAAGGAAGGAAAAAAGGGATAGTTTGCACCTGCAGAACTTACAGTCCATTCTTTATTTAAAAAACTAAGAAAAAACAAAATATAAAGAATCTTGGTGTATTATAGGAACATGGTAAGATAACACAGGAATGACAGGAAAATAAAAATAAAAAAAATTCCATCCATTCTATATTTTTCTCCCTATTTACCCAACGATCTAGTCCACAAGTTGTCACTTTCCTGCTTCTTAATGAGCTTTAATCTCAGAATTAATATTGCTAGAAAAGATGGGAAATGAAATTTCAATTCAGGCACAAGCAATTTTAAAACCGACTGCAATTAAGATCAATATATGGGATTATGGCATAAAACAGAATTCCAAACAGGGTCTACTCTTAACCTTGGGCAGAGATCAAGGGTGCCGATTGTCATTAGAAGACAGGCAACACTAGAGTTAAATGGCATTAACTTGAAGTGGCACCAAACCCCATTGCTCTGCGTGACCTTCCCCAGCAATCTCTGGAGACAAGAGGCCATGTTGAAGGACAGCAGAAGTCAATTCCCTGGGTGCTGAATTCTCTTCCCCAGCATCACTTTTTGGACTTGCCCTGACAGGAAGGAAGGACCACAACTGAAACAGAACAATGATCCCAGGGGTGTTATGTGTAATTTTTACTAACATGTTTTATTCCAGCCTCTCCTGTGCAGATGGAGCCCAGAAAAAGTTGGATCCCATGAGGAGAAGTTGCTTCTCATTGTAATTATGACCATCTGGGCCTTTGAGACCTGTGATGCTATATCTCCAGTTTTTGACTTTGATGCAGGTGTTAGACTGAAGCCACATGCATAGGTTCTTGTATCAGAAAAGGATAAATTCCTTGGGTGAAGCTCTCTGGGACCAAGTTTTGGGACAGGTGCAGGCTCTGCTCTTGATTGCACCTTTCTCTCCTTTGCAGATGAAACTGAGTGATTCTCTGCTTAGATCACGAAAGCCACTGGCACTTCTCAGAGTCTTTGCATTTCTCCAACTGTTCCTGTTGTTTGTCTTAGAAACAGGAAGTGGATTGATTCATGCCACGAATGATGGACCTTCTGCTTCTGCTGCTGCTGGTGTTCCCATCAGTCTGTGGGAAGCAGAGAAAGAAATGCCCATTGAGTTTGGAGCACCAGGATGGCTACAATCCATGGAGCTTTTACAGGCCTGGAGACCATCTCATTGGTGTGGACACATGTGAAACATATGTGTCACCTATAATGTTGCCTTTCAACAGCCCTCCTTCCATACCTTCTCCTTCTTCTTCGTAAGTCATGCAGGGTGATGGAGTTGCACTCCCTCCATGTGCAATTCTAACACTCTCCTTCTTTTCTTCTTATGTCAGGACTGTCTAATTTCCTGAATGATTTTTATTTCCATGGCTTCCCTCTTTTGCCTTACTTTGTGGACGAGAGTAAAATCCAAAGATGAATTTTTTAAAGGACCTGAATGAAATCCAGATGATTTTCCTTTTTCGTTTCATTCCTGAGTTCATCACTTGAATAATGACCTTTGTTTAAGTAGCAATTGAAACAATTGTAGTTGCCTCTCTCATTTGCATAATAGATCATTCCATTTGGATCAATGTTGGCCTAAGGCTTAGTAGGTTTGTGAAGGATTATATATTTTAAAAATATTTGTTGTTGCTATTGAATATAATAACATGAATATTGTTTTTACAATAGGGAGAGTTCTGATCTAGCACATACCCTAAGATCAATTTTTGTTGTTCAAATGGTCAGCAAGAATTCCCAGCTTCTGCACAACCTCACCATGGGCTACACCATCCATGAAAACCATTTGAGCACCTTACGCACTTCAGATGCCTTGCTGGACATTCTTTCCACTGGAGAAGCCAATGTCCCCAACTACGGCTGTGGGAGGAAGGAGAACCTCCTGGCTCTGATTGATGAAGTTCTCAGGGACATCTCCATCCAGATGTCAACATTAGGAGGAACCTACAAAGTCCCACAGGTTTGTGTGTGTTTTTCTCTATCTAAGGTGAGTGTGGTGGTGGGGATGAAAAACAGATCTAATATCTTAATAGAATTCAAGAACTGTTTTTCAGAATATTAGGAAACATAACAACGATGTTTTAGTCTATTATGTTCATCTTCAAGTTCACCATTAAAGGCCTGAAGAGCCATAAGGTCCCTATAGAGGATATTCTACTGAATATTCAACTATTGAAAAACTATCCATCTTTTGAGGTCCTCCATTAGCATGTTCATTTTCACATATCAATAATATCTGCCTTATCCAATTGGAATCAAGTTGGCAAGAGTCCTGTCTATGTATAAAAAATTATTGAGATCACAGGATCTGAAGAGGATCTTTGGGGTGGATAAAAGGAGTTCAGCTCCTGCCCTCAGAGATACAGTAAGTTATGAATTTATAACATTTCTACTTTGTATAAATTAAGGGTATATAATTATTGGTTTAAAATCAAAGCGAGTCCCAAAACAGGCAAAATTTCACTTAAAGACTTATTGGATTGTACAACTGACAATTTGTGTTAGGAGTTGTGGTCTCTTAGTCTCTTGTACATCTAGAGAAGAAGCTGAAAAATTGTTCCACAATTTGGGATATAGAAGCTGAGAAAGAGGTTTCAGTACTCAGAAATAGCATATAAAACTGCCCTATATCTTAGATCCAAACATTGTATTTGACATCTGCTAATTTGAATCTAATAGTTGGAATTGTAGGGGTGACACAGAAATTCACCTTGCATTTTTAATTGTTTTTTATTTAATATGATTTTGCGTTCCATTTTTATATACAATCTTGTTAATTATTTAACTGTCTAAAATATTTAAACTGTGACTAAGGAACAAACTATTCTGATATATTCATCAGAACCAAATTGGGTTTGTCAATAACTAATACTTTGGAGTTGATCTGGACCACATTATAACATATTATTTGTTCTGTCGCCAGAACAAAGTAGACTCGAGACCAGAGTTGAATTCAGCTCTTTATTAACTGTCAGTAACTTCAACTAAACTTGAGCCGCGGCAGCCTCTTTTATACCGGCTGCTCGCAGCTCACAACCAATGGTATCATTTTAAACCTTCTACCATTGAGGCGACCAATCAATAATGCATTGTTAACCACCAATCGCTAGGCAGTAGTGGTTGTCCAATTGGAACGTAGTATTACGAGTATGTAAAGGTCTATATTCAACATTATTCTTCATTACTTTTTCAGATCTCTGATAGATTTCCTTCAGAGGCTCTGAGTGATAAAAGGAGATTCCCCTTTTTCCACCCATTGCTCCCCAAAGAAGGATTCCACTACCCAGCAATTGTCCAGCTCCTCCTCCATTTCAGATGGACCCTGATTGGCCTCTTTGCTTCAGACACAGAAAATGGAGATAATTTCATGAGGACTTTCCCTCCGATGCTTGTCTGGAATGGAATTTGTGTGGTTATATCACAACGATTCACAACAACTGGACAAACAGCACCCCTCAGGGAGGCCCTCTCTAAGTGGAGACAAGTCAATGTCTTTGTCCACTTCATAGAATATATTCCCATCGGGTACAGAATTTTTCCTTTCCATGAAGCACTTATTCGTTTGCCAGAACCCATTGAAGGGAAAGTCTGGATCCTCACAAGTTTTGCAGCGTATCCGATAGAGAAGCACATACCTCTCAAATACATCCATAGTATTTCAAATTTTGGTTATCTGGGGAAAGAAAGGCCAACAAATGCTGCCTTTGAACCCCATTTCTTTGTGGAAGATCAGTTTCAAGATCATTATTTCCACTGTTCCCTTTCCAAGCACGTCTTTTCTGTCAAAGGCCGCAGAAGATGCACCCAGAAAGCCCCACTGGAGACCCAGGAGAAAAGAAACAGGAAACGCATCATAAATGACCCTCATTGCTACAGTATCATTCAGACATTGGTCCAAGCCATGAATGCCGCTTATTCCTCCAGATCAAGGAGGGGGAGGAAGGAGGGAGAAAAGAGGTTGGGGGCTCCGAGGCTGCAGTCATGGCAGGTATGGGGGTCCCAATAGGGATCCATTCATCTGAGATCCTTTTGAGAAGGAACCCAAAGGAGAAGGAGGGAAACATTTCAACCTTCTTGTGCTGCAAAAGGTCAAGAGATTTGCACCATCTAATTGCTCCTGTCTGACGCTCCGGAATAACAGGGAGCAGATTTGAAGTTTCTGTCTAGCCTCTGTTGTAAGAAATCTCCTTCTGGGTTCAGGTCCAAGTGGGGAAGAAAGATGCTGGAAACATGGTGACTGCTTGGAAGATGGTTTAATGGTGGACAGGAGCACATGCCTTGGTTGAGGAAAGAAGGGCTGAGATGCTGAGAGTGCAATTGTTTTATGCCCTCTGTTGGGATTTGAATTTGAGCTTGTATTCTGATTGGTTGTCAGACTCCCATGGGGCCATACAGGGGCCACTCTGTAGGCTGTCCTGAGTCCCAGGCTTGCTTGAGCCTCGCTGGATGATTGTGATGGCTTTGGACAATTCCCATATAGCTTTACCTGGGGTAGATCTTTGTTATGTAAAATAGAGCGGCCTAGACCAGAGTAATGGTCCATTAGCAAAGGTGGGAGGGGGGCTGAGTTTCAGGCTCTCTTGAGTTTCTACTTTCCTTTTTAGGGAAAATAGATTCTCCCTTTTTAATATATCCTAAAATATTTTATTTTTCTAGGAGAGGGGAGGGTCTTAACTCCCAACACCTCTTTCAGTAATTGGAAGAGTCTTGAATCCTCCCTTGTCCAACTGAGAGATGTTGCAATTTGTAGAAGCTGCTCTCATAGTCTCCTCCTTGTCTTGTCTCAAGACTCAGTTTCAGGTTGCAGTCAATTACACTTTTGAGATTGTTTTCATAAACAAGTTATTTTTGAGTTATTTTTATTTACAAATAACTCAAGAGGGCAAATTTCTCCAACACAGCTTCCTCCTTCATCCAGTCCACTTTTAGTACAGTCAGATACCAGCATTACAATTAATAATAATAATAATGGAGAAAAATAAAAATAAATGACAGTCAAAGGGGAGTTAGAGTCTGCCTAATGCTGAGTCATGTGCGAATATGTGGCAATATAAATGTCCTAAATAAATAAATACATAATTTTGCATTACAGTAGAACATAATTTGGCCCCACTCAGAAAAACTCCTTCCTACTGATCTGATAACTGCAGTTGCACATAAAAGAGTTCTGTATTTCCCGGATATTTTATTAGGAGAGGCGTCACAAAGTGAATCCCTGAGTCCTGCTAGGAGATGCCGCATAGCAGGCTGTGAATTCACTGGTGGAATTCAATTTTTTTTACTACTGGTTCTGTGGGCATGGCTTTAATTTGTGGGCGTGGCTTGGTGGTCACATGAGCAGATGGGTGTGGCTTGGTGGCCATGTGACTGGCAAACCAAATACAATTGGTCCTCTCTTAATGGCCGGTTGCTAAGCAAGTGTTCTAATTTATGACTGATCTCCCCAGAGCTACTTGTTCTGTTTTGGGAGTTTTGACAACCATAAACACAAACAGACAAACACACATGCACACACACACACTCACACACACAGACACAGGGAGTGGGGGAGAGAGAGGGGAAGATAGGGACCTGGACTCTTCACTATCCCCCACTGTCCCCCTTCCCTTCTCAGGCCAGGTGAGGGAGGGGAGGGTGAGGGGCAGGGCCAGCTGCTTCAGGAAAGATTGGGACAAGCAGGCCATCCGGTTCGGGGATGTGGCCAACCAGGGGTGACCACCAGTTCACCTGAGCCGGTTGAATATCACCTCTGCATTAGCTGCAGTTCGAGTGGCCCCTTGTCCACAGGGCCCCAGTCTCAGCTCAGGCGCTCTTTCTTTGTATTGGCCTCCTGAAACGGCTCTGGGAACTCCGTTGCAGCTCTTGGAGGTTAATTCCCTTTGGATTTTTGGCAGGTTTATTCGATATAAATATCTCGTTGCTCTAAAGGCTGCTCAAATAAACATTCTTGGGAAGAGCAGCCCCATCTTGTTGGATTTCCAGATCTTTGAGGCCTTGTTTGAGTTCACTAAGTGCACTAACTCATCCCCCACCCTTAAAAGCCCTTCCCTGCAGAAGCCACGGGGGCTGAGTACCAATGAGTAGTTTTGTGTTCATTTTACCCACAAGAACAACCCTGTGAGTTGAGTTGGGCTGAGAGACTGGCCCCAAATCCCCCAGCCTGCTTCATGACCAAGGCAGGACTTTAGCTCACAGTCTCTTGCTTTCTACTTCGGGGGCTTCACCAGAAGACAAAACTGGCTCCCTTATATACATATCAAGCTTGGCACAATCCTTCATCCAGTGCATCATTAATGTTCTTATATGAGATACTATAATTTATCAAATCCTAACATCCAGATAGTTTTCTACTGCTTTTCAGTCATACAGTTGTTTCTAGGAGAAATCAGAAATATTTTTCTGGAAAGTTGGTAATGTTTAAATAACATAAAAATATATTTGCCTAAGAATTGTTATAAATCTTGTATAATAGCGATTTATCAACACTATTATATTAACAACATAGAAAAAATGATGACATAACGACAAAAAGTTCTATCTTCCCACTTTCATGACAAAGATTAAAAAAACTAAAGATTATTTGAGTACCATTTTAAAATCAGTTTTTATCCACTTAATTATCATACCATCCACCCCTCACTTAACTGGGTTTCTGATCACATCAAAAAATTGCTTGTTATTCTTTCCTGAGATCGAGTTATATCAGCAGTATTTCCATAATGTATTTGGGAAATGAAATAATATGTGAGGATGACTTGCATAGACCACATAAGTTATATCCCCCCCTTTCCCACAACCCATTTAGAAAGGGCTGTGATAGGAGGGAGTAACTTTTGGGGGTGGAGGAGAGATTCTGCCTGGGGAAGAAGCAGAGAAAAGGAGGACACCTACAGCTGCATAAAAAAAGGGGCGGTGGGAGATTTGTACTTTCTGACTCCCCAAATCCTGTCAGTGCAGCATTACAGTGAAGTGGGCCTAGCTCAGGTTTCCTGTCTGGGCTTCCTGGGAGAGGATGACCCTGACAATTTTCTTCTTCAGAAATCCGTGTTTCTGATAACCAGCCTGTTGCTTTCAGGGAGTTCATA
>NW_020770931.1:0-17234 GCF_900518735.1 Pseudonaja textilis | reverse complement strand
TAAAAGAAGAAAAATCTTTCATAAATTAGAGAAGTTAAAATTTGAGATAATTTGCCTACAAGAAGTACATATTAAAAAACAACATCAACGATTATTGGTAAGACCAAAACTGGGGAAAATTTTTACTTCCTTGACTAACTGTAAGAAAAGAGGAGTGGTCCTGTATATTAAAGAAACTATTGTAGCAAAATTGGTTTATACTGATGAAGATGGAAGAGTATTAATGGTTGAAATAGTGGATAACAATATAAAAATATTACTTGTTGCAATCTATGCTCCGAACGATAAACAAGAAGAATTTTATAAAAAGTTACATATGAAATTAATTGGACTGGACCATGTCAATATAATTATGATGGGAGATCTTAATGGAATTGTAGATAATAAATTGGACTATACAGCGACAGCATTAAAACAAAATAGAAAGACTCTCCCTAAATCCTTTTTTAAAATGGTAGATGAATTAAATTTAAAAGATATATGGAGAGAAAGAAATGGTAAAACGCAGCAATATACTTTTTATTCAAATAGACATTTATCATGGTCCAGAATAGATATGATTTGGACCTCATCAGAACTAATATCTAACATTCAAGAAATAAATATAGAAACGGGTATATGGGCAGACCATAACCCTATGACAATTAAATGGAAAGGACAAAGAAGAAGATCTAGATGGACATTAAATAACGCTATCTTAAAGGAAAAAGACTTTACACAATGGATGGACAAAGAATTGGCCTTCTTTTTCATTAAAAATAAAAAAGAAGATACTTCAATGCAGAATGTTTGGGATACAATGAAGGCATATGCGAGAGGATTAATAATGGACTATACAAAGAAAAAAAATATTAGGAAGAGGCAAACTATTAAAGCTTTAGAAGATGATTATAAAAAACTGGAAAAAGAATTGCAGAATATGCCACAGAAAAAAGATATTAAATTCAAAATGGATATAATTAAACATAAGATGGGTCAGGCGGAGAAAGAGGAGTTGGCACAAAAAATTAGAAGTGCCAAACAGAACTATTTTGAAGATGCAAATAAACCAGGTAGGTGGCTAGCATACAAATTGAGAAAGGAGAAAGAATCTAGGAGAATAGTACAGTTAATAGATGATAAAGGTCAAATTTGTTATGGTAACAAGGAGAAAAAGATAATTATCCAAGACTTTTATGGACAATTATATAAACAGGAGGATTTTGATGAGGAAAGAATTAAGCTTTATCTACAAAATGCTAACCTACCCAAGATACCTGAAGAGACTGAAAAAATGTTAGAAAGTACCATAACAATGATGGAACTAACGGAAGCACTTAATAGGCAGAATAATGGAAAAGCACCAGGCCCAGATGGGCTCCCGGCAGAATTTTATAAAACATTACAAGAATCGTTGAGCATTCCATTGTTAGAAGTTATGAATGAAGCCATGTTAAATAAGAAAATACCTAAAACATGGTCAGAAGCTTATATCACACTTATTCCAAAAGAAGGGGCTGATCCATCACAAATTAAGAACTATAGACCTATTTCTTTACTGAATGCAGATTACAAAATCTTTGCTTCCATCTTGGCAGAAAGGCTCAAAAGATATCTAAATAACTTTATTCATCCTGACCAGAATGGATTCCTGCCAAGGAGACAAATTAGGGATAATATGAGGGTAATTCTGGACACTTTGGAATATTACGAGGCACACCCTGAAAAACAAATGGCTTTGGTATTTTTAGATGCCCAAAAAGCATTTGATAATGTGAATTGGAGATTCATGTTTTTGTTATTGGAACAGATGGGCTTTGCTAGGAAATTTATTCAAGCAATAGAAGCCATATATGACAAACAAACGGCGAGAGTGATGATAGAGGGAGATTTTACAGATTCTATTAATATAAGAAAAGGCACAAGACAAGGTTGCCCATTATCACCTTTGTTATTTGTATTGACTTTGGAAGTGCTGAATAGAAACATTAGAGAGGATCCAAATATAAAAGGAATGAAAATTAAGAAGGAGGAATTTAAATTACAAGCCTTTGCGGATGATTTGGTTTTTATTTTGGAAGATCCTCTAGGAACAGCTTTAAAGCTACTGGAAAAGATAGAGATTTATGGTGAGATGGCCGGTTTGAAAATAAACAAAGATAAAACAAAGATCTTGACAAAGAATATGTTATTAAAACAAAGAGATGAACTGGCAGATTTATCGAAAATTCAAGTTACGAATAAGGTCAAATATTTGGGGATATATTTGACGTCAAGATGTACTACATTGAAAGAGAATAACTATATCAAACTTAAACAACAGATAGCATCTGATTTGAAAAAATGGGAAAATCTACAATTGTCATTGATAGGTAGAATATCAACAATCAAGATGAATATTTTACCCAGAATTTTATATTTATTCCAAACCATACCAATCAGGCTTGGTAAAGATTACTTTGAAGAATTAAATAAAATTGTGTTGAAGTTCATATGGCAAGGTAAGAAAGCCAGAATAAAATTAAAACTCCTGCAAGATGCTAGAATTAGAGGAGGTTTTGGCCTCCCGAATTGGGAGTTGTATTACCAAGCTGCAAATTTAATGTGGGTTAAGGATTGGATAACATTAAGAAAGACTAGATTGTTGACTCTAGAGGGGCATGATTTATTACTGGGATGGCATGCTTTTCTGTGGTATAAGGGAACCAAATCACAGGGCTATTTTAGAAGGCATTATATAAGGGAGTCTTTATGGTTGAATTGGGAGAAAATTAAGAGAAAATGTTATTTGAAAATCCCAGTCTGGTTATCAACTATTGAAGCTTTTTCGTATCCTATAATATATGAGAAGGAACAAACAGTTAGATATGGGGAAATATTGGATGAAAAGAGTGAACTTAAAACAATGCAAAAACTAGAAGAACAAGGCATAAAGATGAATTGGTTTTCATATGCGCAAATACATTCAAGGTATCTTATAGATTCTAAAGTGGAGGGATTTTATGATAAATTGACTGATCTAGACAGGATCTTGACAGGTACTGATGAAAAAATGATTAAAAAATTATACACTTATTTGTTGGAAATTTTATTAGAGGAGGAACAAGTTAAAGAAACGATGATTGTTTGGGGGAAGAATTTTGGATATGGGATTGATTTGGAGAATTGGGAAAAATTGTGGTCTCAAAATTATAAAATGACAATGTCAACAGCTTATAAAGAAAACTTGTATAAGATGTTTTACAGGTGGCATTTTCCCCCGACAAGAATTGCAAGAATGTTTAAGAACAAATCTGAAAAATGTTGGAAATGTCATCAGATACCTGGCTCATACTACCATATGTGGTGGACTTGTGAGGACGCTAGAAAATATTGGACTAAAATACGCATATGGTTGGAAAAAATGACAAAGACACATATAGACTTGAAACCAGAGATTTTTTTTATTGGGAATCTTACCGGATATATATAATAAAAATTTGAAGTATCTGATTGTAAATATATTAACAGCGGCTAGGATTGTATTTGCTAAGAACTGGAAGAGTGAGAAAATTCCATCAGAAGAAGAAATTATTAAGAAAATATTGGATTGTGCTGAAATGAGCAAATTGACATTTGAAATCAGAGAACAAGAAGATAAACAATTTTATGAAGTTTGGGATCTTTTTTATCAATGGTTAGATAATAAAACATAATGATAGAATATTCAGATTTAGCATAAAAAAAATTTTTTTTTCTTAATATTATCTTTATAAAACATTATTAAGGTAGATTTGGTATGATCTTATGATTTATTGCAAAATAAATTAAGCAAACTATAGTTATCTCGTTAAAATATGAATTAACAAAATTAAAAATGATTTTTTTTTTTTTTTTAGTGATGATATTAGGTTATACAATTGTTGATTGATAATATGAGCTATTATGTAATATAATTATACTGGTGACTAGGAAATGGATGCACAAAAAAAAGTGGTAAACCAATCGATGCACTGTATGTAAATTTATGAAGAAGGATCTTTTTATGTTTTTTGTGGTATGTTTATGTTTATTTTGTTATGTATGTTTATGTTTATTTTGTTATTAAAAAATAAAAAAAAATTATTAAAAAAAAAAAGAAGCTATATATCATAAGCAAACGGCAAAGGTAATGATAGAGGGAGAACTGACAGACTCTACTGATATAAGAAAAGGAACAAGACAAGGGTGCCCACTGTCACCTCTGTTGTTTGTGTTAACTTTGGAAGTGCTAAATAGAAATATTAGAGATGAAAAGAATATAAAAGGGATGAAAATTAAAAAGGAAGAATTTAAGTTGCAAGCATTTGCAGATGATATGGTTTTTATTTTAGAAGACCCACTAGAAACAGCATCAAAATTGATAGAAAAGATAGAGACATATAGAAAGGTGGCTGGTTTGAAAATAAATAAAGATAAGACAAAGATCTTGACAAAGAATATGCTATCAAGACAAAAGGAAGAACTGGCAGGCCTATTGAAAATTCAAGTCATGAATAAGATCAAGTACTTGGGGATATACTTGACAGCAAGATGCAGTACACTAAAAGAAAATAACTATATCAAACTTAAGCATCAGATAGAGCTAGATTTGGCGAAATGGGAAAATTTACAACTGTCATTAATAGGGAGAATATCAACAATCAAGATGAATATATTACCCAGAATTTTATATTTGTTTCAAACAATTCCAATTAGGCTTGGAAAAACTATTTTGAAGATTTAAATAAAACCGTGTTGAAATTTATATGGCAAGGTAAGAAAGCGAGAATAAAGTTAAAACTTTTGCAAGATGCTAGAATAAGAGGAGGATTTGGTCTGCCTAATTGGGAGTTGTACTACCAAGCTACAAATCTGATGTGGGCTAAGGAATGGATAACATTAAGAAATACTAGATTGTTGACATTAGAAGGACATAATCTGTTGTTGGGTGGCATGCTTTTCTATGGTATAAAGGAACTAAAACACAGGGCTATTTTAGAAGACATATAAGGGAGTCTCTGTGGTTAAATTGGGAGAAGATTAAAAGACAATGTTATCTGAAAATCTCAGTCTGGTTATCGACTATTGAAGCATTTTCTTATCCTATAATATACAAAAAGGAACAAACAGTTAGATATGGGGAAATATTGAATGAAAAGGGTGAACTTAAATCTATACAAAAACTAGAGGAACAAGGTATCAAGATGAATTGATTTTCATATGCACAAATACACTCAAGGAATGATAAAGATTTTAAAACAGAAGGTTTCAATGATAAACTGACTGATTTAGATAAGATTTTGACAGGTACTGATGAAAAGGTGATTAAAAAATTGTATGGATATTTATTAGAAATTAAACTAGAAGAAGAACAAGTTAAAGAAACTATGATTGCTTGGTGGAAGAATTTTGGATATGGGATTGATCTAGAGAAATGGCAAAAATTGTGGTCTCAAAATTATAAAATGACAATGTCAACAGCATATAAAGGAAATTTGTATAAGATGTTTTACAGGTGGCATTTTCCCCCAACAAGAATAGCAAGAATGTTCAAGAATAAATCCTAAAAATGTTGGAAATGTCATCAGACACCTGGCTCATATTACCATATGTGGTGGACTTGTGCGGATTCTAAAAAATACTGCACTAAAATCCACACATGGTTGGAAAAAATGACAAAAAAGCATATAGACTTGAAACCAGAGATATTTTTATTGGGAATTTTACCTGAAATATATAGTAAAGATTTGAAATACCTGATTGTAAATGTATTAACAGCGGCTAGGATTGTATTTGCTAAAAATTGGAAAAATGAGAAAATACCATCGCAGGAGGAAATTATTAAGAAAATATTGGAATGTGCTGAGATGAGCAGATTGACATTTGAAATTAGAGAACAGGATGATAAACAATTTTATAAAGTTTGGGATCTATTCTATCAATGTTTAGACAGTAAAGTATAGTAACGAAATATGTAGACTTTTAGAAAATACTAAATATATAAAGATTTTTTTTTTCTTATTATATCTACAAAATGATTTTGGGATGATAATATGAATTGTCACAAACCAAATTAAGTAAAATATGATTATTTTCCAAAGCATGAATGAATAAAAGTATAGTCAAACGATTGATTAATAAATATACCAATGTATTTAATATTGGATTGAAAATATGTGATCATATACAATGTAATTGTAATTGAAGACTACGAAATGGAAGCACAAAACAATTTGTAAACCAACCGGCACGCTGTATGTACATATATGGAAGATGGCCTGATGTTTTTATGTTTTGTTTGTTTATGTTTGTTTTAAAAACCAATAAAAATTTTTATATATATATATATATATATAAAGAAACCTTTAGGTCTCAAAAATGATAATACAACCGATTGCTGGAAATTGAAAAAGAGTCTTTATGGCTTGAAGCAATCAGGATATGAGTGGAACCAATGTATAGTTAAAGAATTGACTAAGATAGTTTTTTTAGCTGGTTTGGCTGATCCATGTTTGTTCAAAAGAGAAAATAATGGTGTAATTTCATTGTTGCTATTATTTACTGATGACATAGCATTAATCACTAAAACTGAACAAGAAGCTACTGAGATAATTTTACTATTGGAAAAGAAATTTAAGATAAAACAGTTAGGAGAAATCAAACAATATCTTGGTTTAAAGATAGATAGAACTAGGCGAGGATACAAAATCTCACAAGCAGATAAAATTAACTAATTACTAAAAAGTTTTAAAATGGAACTTTGTAAGCCAGCTAAAACACCAATGAGCCAGGAGTTTAGCCATAGTGATGTTCAAAGTCCTATTTTTGATAAGAACATTTATTAGTCTTTGATTGGTAGTTTATCTTATCTCAGTAATTGGTCAAGGGCAGATATTGCACACAGTGTTAATCAATTAGCGAGATTTAACGCTGATCCAACTGAAAGGCACTGGCAAGCTGCTAAACGTGTGTTAAGATATCTGAAACAAACAATGCATTATGCATTGTATTTGGAGCCAAAAGATGAACTGAATTTAACTGCATATGCTGATGCAAGTTTTGCTACAGACATAAATACATGTAAATCTACATCAGGTACTGTAGTATTATTGGGAAAGGTGTTGATTGGATGGAGGTCTATTAGACAGAAACATCTAAGTTTGTCAACAAGGGAGGCTGAATTCTCATGTTTGTCTTTATTATATACAGATTTAGTTTTGTATAAACAACTACTAATTGACATGGGAATTAATGTAACAGATTCTATTGTTGTTTACGAAGATAACCAATCAGCAATACAGATGGCTTCAAATATCGCTGTTAAGACAAGAACGAAACACACAGATTTAAGATATTTAAATGTGAGACAATGTGTGCAAAGTAAGATGATTAAGCTAGAATATTGTATGTCAGAAAACAATATCGCAGATCATTTTACAAAGGCCCAAGGCTCTATAAAGCATAAAGCTTGCTGATTATGGACTTAGAATGTAAGGTTGTATATATTGTTTTACCCCAAAGGGGAGAATGTTAGGAATATAAGTCACCTAACAGGTATTTGGGTTAGAAATATGTAAGCCAGGATAGACATTTTAGTACTATGTCTTTAAGAGCTTGCAAAAACTGCAATTGGGTGTGGTTTTTCAAATGGCCATAACATGGAGCCAGAAACCTGGGTTGTTTAGCCTTAGTCTCAGAAGAGAGTGTGAGTGTATCTTTCTTTCCTTCTGTTTGAAAGTATTGGCGTTCCTCCATTTTTCCTAACTGACTGATATTCTTGGATTTGATGTAAGTCTAATACTGAACTGTTTTTGACACTGGACTTTCTAATTGGATTATCCCTGGATTGAAAACTGACTGATCTTACCTGTGAATGATTTTGGACTGCTTATTTTGAACTTTGCTTAAACCTTTATTGAAAGTAAAACCCTACATTTACTGTACAGTGTATCTGTGTGCTGTGTGTGTATTATTCAAACACTACTCTCTATACACTACTCTCTACTCTCTGTATGCACTCATTCTCCTAATGGGGAATTACTTCAACAGGGTATTTTTCCTGAAGGATACAGTAGAGAATTGATATATTTGATTATCAATGTTTTGACAGCTGCTAGAATTGTATTTGCGCAAAACTGGAAAAATGAAAAAATTCCAATAGAAGAGGAGGTGATAAAGAAAATAATGGAATGTGCAGAAATGAGTAGATTGACATTTGCTATTAGAGAGCAAGAAGAAAAAGAGTATTATAAAATTTGGAATTTATTTTATCACTGGCTAGATAAGAAAAAAGAAAAAGAAAATACTGTACATTATTGTACCAATACAATATAATAGTAAAGATAATACAATGTAATGATAGGTTATAATTGTTTATTGTGAAATGAATGACAATATGAATCTGGTTTTGTAAAAGTTGAGACTTGCTTGAAAAGGATGATATGAATTTGTAATCATAGTCTAACAATAATGTGATAATAATATAATATTGAGTGGACAGTAGCTTTAAACATTATGAAACATTATGAAATGTAACATAAATTAAGAGGGAATGACTGTTGATATTGTGTACAAAAGATATGTACCAACCGACACACTCTACAATGGAAAGAAGATTTTATAAAATTAGATGAAGTACTATTAGGAACGGATGAGAAACTGATAAAAAAAAATATAAAGTTTTATTGGAAATGTAAATTGGAGGAAGAAAAATTAAAAGAAACGGTGGTATGGATGAAGAATTTTGGCTATAGTATAAATTTAGACGATTGGCAAATATGGGAAAGAAACAAAAAAATGACTTTGGCTACACTGTTTAAGGAAAGCTTATATAAATTATTTTATAGATGGCACATACCTCCATCAAGATTGGCGATAATGTACCCAAAACTTTCCCCCACATGTTGGAAGTGCAACAAAGAAAAAGGAACATATTATCATTTGTGGTGGAATTGCAAAGAAGCCCAAAAATTTTGGCAAAAAATACAGTACAAAAATGGTTAGAAGAAATATGTAGGATCAAAATAGAATATAGAAATATGATGAGGATAATATATATTTAATAATTCATATAATCACAGCTGTGAGATTGGCTTATGCACAACAATGGAAAAGCAAAGAAACTCCAAACAAATTAGAAACAATTAGGAAAATTTGGATGTGCACAGAAATGGACAAATTGACAAAGGAATTAAAAAAATAAGGATGAATTGGACTATTAATAATATGGGATACGTTTTATGGTTGGTTAGATAAGAGGAAGGATCAAGACAATAAGAAATGATTTAGTGTGTGTGTGTGTGTGTATATAAATATATATAATGTATATATGTGTGTGTGTGTGTGTGTTTGTTTTCTGAGGTTCTTGCGGGTATTTGTATGTGGATCTTTGGTTATTTGGTTATCTTTGGTTATTCCCGTGTGGCCAGATTATGATTTGGCTACAAAACCTAGCCAAATTTCTTGCCAAACAACTACAGCCCTATGCAGAATCCATCAACTCACACATAAGAAACTCATTCCAGTCCATCGAGATCATAAAGAAACAAAACTTACAACCCAGCGACCTACTAGTGAGCTTCGATGTCATATCCCTCTTCACCCAAGTTCCAATAAAAGAAGCCTTGACAGCCATCCAAAACAAATACAACCCCCCCCAGCACATCCTAGATCTGACCAACCACTGCCTATCCAATACATACTTCACCTACAATGGACAAAAATACAAACAAATAGAAGGAGCACCCATGGGATCACCCCTCTCACCTGTCATCGCAAACCTCTACATGGAACACTTTGAAACACAAGCTCTAGAAAAATATGATCACAAACCCAAACTCTGGCTCAGATACGTAGATGACACCTTCATAATCTGGCCACATGGGAAAGAAAAACTGAACAACTTCCTCACACACCTCAACAGCCTACACCCCAAAATACAATTCACCATGGAAACAGAAGCTAACAATCAACTTCCCTTCCTAGATGTCTTGGTATACAAAAAATCCAATGGCTCCCTAGGACACACACCATCTACCAGAAGAAAACACATACAAACCGCTATCTATACGCACTCTCACACCACCACCCAGCACAGATCAATTCCGTAGCCGAGACACCCATCTCCAGAACAAAATGCTTAGCCGACGAACAACACCTAAAAAACGAACTACACACTCTCACTAACGTACTAACAGCCAATGGATTCCAAAGAAAGAAGATTACCCACCTAATCCAAAAAGAAACCCCAACCAAAATCCAAGACAGAGCACAAGAGAACGGCAAAACCCTCCTCCCATATATAAAAGGCACTACAGACAAAATCAGCAAGATCCTCCAAAAACACAACATTAAAACAGCATTCTGCACAAACAGAAAAATATCCACTATCCTAAGAAACCCTAAAGGCAAAATCGAGTTAGAAAACCAAGGAGTATACGAAATCCCTTGCACTGCCTGCCCCACCACATACATAGGACAAACTAACAGAAGAATAAGTGCACGCATTGAAGAACATAAGGACTCAATCAAAAGGGAAGAACCGACCTCTTCCCTGGTCCAACACCTCAAAGCCACAGGACATGAGATTGACTTTAAAAATACCAGAACTATCGCCAAAACCGAACACTTCAACAACAGAATAATCAGAGAAGCCATAGAGATAGAAAAACGCCCACACAGCATGAATAAACGAGATGACACCTCCCACCTACCAGCCATTTGGAAACCCGCCCTCACGAACAGACGAGTACCTAACATGAAGAATGACACCAGACCCACACCCACGAGGGCCACACAAGATGCTACCACCACACTTCCATGTAGAAAGCAGACTCACACCCACACAGAAGATGAGACACGACCACGGACCAGAAGCCGCACTGCAGCTGCATCACTACCTGCTTCAAACCCCTCCGAGTCATACATGAAGCGAACTGACACCCACCATGAAGATGTGGCACGACCACGAACGTGAAGCCAAACAGCAGCATCACAGCGCACCAGCTCAAATCCCCCAGCAACTAAGACTAACCTGAGCACAACCAAGCCCCCACCTGAACAGAACACACCTCCAGCCAATCAGAACACAGCCAACCCCCCCAACCAATCAGAACACAGCCAAACCCCCAACCAATAAGAACACCCACCCACCCAATCACAACACAGCCGAGCCCCCACCCAATCAAGTCACACCCCCACTAGCAGTTAAAAGGAAGAAGCAGCTGCAAGCTCACCTTACTCTGAAAAGCACAGAGCCGAAGACACAAGCCTGAAGATGATGAATGAGACTTCATCGAAACGTTGCCTAGATACTTCCAATCTTACGCGGGAGAAAACCCGAATAACCAAATATATATATACACAGATGAACACAATACAGAAGCCTGATGATGGCAGATGAGATTCTGCCGAAACTTTGCTACAACTTTAAAAGCACAACTATAATGACGTGGGAAAATACCCGAACAAAACTGAATAAAACTGCTGAAGCTGGGACAGCTCCGGAACGGAAGAAAGTTGGAAAGAAAGTGTGTCAGTTTGGTGAGATAAATTTTTACTTACTATTTTTTGGAGACAAAAAATAAAAGACTACAAGTAAAATTTAAAAGTGAAGATAAAAGTGGTTAAGCAGCAAGATTAAACACAAATTAAACCTGAAGGCTTTTTTTTCCCTTTTTATTGGAACTTGGATTTTTGTAAAAGCTTCTCAATGTTTAAACTGGACTGGTTTTTCTTTTTTTCTTTTTATTTGTTTTTCAAATAACTCCTTGGTTAAGATTCTTTTTTTTCCTCTTCTTTTAAACGACTTTATTTTTCTCCCCATTTATTCCTGGCTTAAATATTGGAGGGGAAGTGAAACGGAAGGGAAATAAGTAACACTGCCACCTGGAGGCTTGGGTACATTGTTTTTCTTTCTTTCTTCCTTGTTGATACATCTGGTGTTATATTCAAGGACTCTGAGTCTTTCACTGAAAAGATAGTGGGAAGCGCATGTAGATTGTGCATGCAGGTGCTCTTCTGTGGAACTACTGATAGCCGGAGTCTGGAGCTGAAATTGAAAGAAAGAAGTCTGAAGTGACCTTGAAAAGAGAACTGGAAATTTTGTTTTTTGATTTAGTAAAGCATCTCGGATATTTAGTGGCAGTGCTTTGCTTACTGACAGAATTGCATTTTCTCTTACCCTTTTTTTCTACTCCCCCCCCCGGTTGATTTTTATATTTGGACTTGAGTCCTTTGATGCAGGAAAAAGACTATTTTTTTCCCTCCCTCCTCTCTTTGTTCAACCTTTTTAGCAAGGGGAATATACAGATTTCTATCTTTTTAAATGTTTTCCTAATTGTTTTATTTTTTCATCCTTTTTCCTTTTTTCCTTTTTTTCTTTTTTTCCCTTTTTTTCTACATAATTGGAACCAATTGGATTAAGGTATTCAAGTGCCTGAAGATTTTTTCCCTTCCCTTTTTTATTTTTTGCTTTTAGTTATTTTTTTATTGGAGTGGCAGTTGGCTGCTCTTGCTTTTTCTTCTCAATTTTCCTATTAAGTATTCTAAGATGAGCAGAAAGATACCAGCCTCAGCTTCTTCAATCCCGACTTCTTCCTCCTCACCATCTGGAGGACAAGGATCAATACAGGTGATGTTACAACAAGAGAAGGAGAAAGAAGTGACACTGCAGATGACTATGCAAGGAATTCAAAAGATACAAGTAAAAACAGATAATATTGAAAAGAGAATGGAGAATATTGAGCAAAGAACTGAAAAGACAGATGAGGAAATTGAAAATATTCAACAGATGACGATGCGATATGAGGACAGAATTAAGAGAATTGAAGAACAAGGTGTACGAAGAGATAAGAAGATTGGAGGTATGGATACCTGACTGAGTGAAGTTGAAAGAGACAAGAGCAGATCACTGGGATCACTGAGATGGGAAATCGATAGGTCAGAATTTTATCTTAGATTCCAAAATATAGAAGAAGAAAAGGGTGAAAACTTTGCTGAAATGATGACAGAAATCTTGGCAGAAGCACTAGAGATAACCAAAGAGAAGATGTTGGATGGAATGGATGAAGTTTTCCGTGTCTATACAAGATATGTGATGAAAAATAAACTACCAAGAGAAGTTCATATCAGATTTACTAAGAAAATAATTAAATCACAAATACTGCAGGCGGCAAGAGAGAAAACACTAAAGTACAAAGATAAAGAAATAGTGGTACTGAAACAGGTACTGAGAAGAGTGAGAGAGATAAGAAGAGAATATTTATTTTTGACTAAAGAGTTACTTAAAAGAGGAATAAATTACAGATGGTTGATACCAGAAGGTCTCATGTTTACCTGGCAGGAACAAAGACACAGAATTGATATAGTTGAAAAAGCTGAGTTATTCTATCTGGAATATTTCAGAGGAAAGGAGGAAGATACAAGAAAAGAAGAGTTGCTAATTGAATTTCAAGAGGAATGTATAGCAGTAATTGAAAAAGAAGGAGCTGTAGGTGGTGTACCCAGAGAGCAATGAGAACCAAGATCTACTAGAGCAACAAATCCTTCTTATAAAGTCTAAAATGGATGAGAGAAAACTGATTACAATTAATATAAATGGACTTAATTTAGCTACTAAAAGAAGAAAAATATTTCATAAACTAGAGAAATTAAAATTTGATATAATCTGCTTACAAGAAGTACATATTAAAAAACAACATGAACACATATTGAAAAAACAAAAATTAGGGAAATTATTTACAGCGTTGACACAATGTAAAAAGAGAGGAGTGGTGTTATACATTAGAGATACAATCCCAGCGGAACAAATATATACAGATGATGATGGAAGGATTTTGATGGTGGAGATAATGGACAATAATGTAAAAAGACTCTTAATAGCAATTTATGCTCCAAATGACAACCAAGAAGAATTTTACAGGAAATTACATATGAAAATAATTGAACTGGACGATGTTAATATCTGTATAATGGGAGACTTTAATGGAATAATTAATGATAAATTGGACTATAAAGCACAGAAAACAACAAAGAAAACTAGAAAGACATTGCCAAAATCCTTCTTTCGAATGATAGAGGAAATAAACTTAAGAGATGCATGGAGAGAGAGAAATGTGGAAAATAAACAATATAATTTTTATTCAAATAGACGTGCATCATGGTCAAGAATATGATATGGATGGCAACAGAATTGTTTTCTAATATACAAGAAATTGAAATAGAAACAAGTACTTGGGCAGATCATAACCCAATAACAGTTACATGGAAAGGACAAAAAAGGAGATCTAGATGGACTTTAAATAATATGATATTAAAGGAAAAAACTTTAAACAGAAAATTGAGAGAGAATTGACTTTCTTCTTTAAAGAAAACACAAAAGAGGATACATCACTACAGAACCTCTGGGACACGATGAAGGCTTATACAAGAGGTTTGATAATGGACTACACAAGAAAAAGAAACAGAAAACAGAAAACAACTTTTAAAACATTGGAAGATGACTACAAGAAGCTGGAAAAAGAGTTACAGAAATTTCCACAAAAAAAGACATTAAAATTAAAATGGACATAACTAAACATAAAATGGGGCTGATGGAAAAAGAGGAATTAGCACAAAAAATTAAAAATGCTAAACAGAAATATTTTGAAGATGCAAATAAACCAGGCAGATGGTTAGCTTATATATTGAGAAAGGAAAGAGACTCAAGAAGGATAAAACAATTAATAAATGAACAAGGACATGTATGCTATGGAAATGCGGAGAAGAAGAAAAAATTCAAGATTATTATGGAAAATTGTACCATCAAGAGAATGTCCAGGAAGAAAGAATTAAACAATACCTACAGGAAGCAAATCTGCCCCAGATACCCAAAGATATTGAAATAATGTTAGAAAGTAACATAACGATGATGGAATTAACAGAAGCTTTAAAAAAGCAAAAGATTGGGAAAGCACCAGGTCCGGATGGTCTGCCAGTGGAATTTTACAAGACATTTCAGGAAACATTGAATCTTCACTTATTAGAAGTTATGAATGAAGTTATGTCAAGGAAGAGAATACCCAAAACATGGTCAGAAGCATATATTACACTTGTATTGAAGGAGGACACAGACCCACAGCAAGTTAAAAATTATAGACCTATATCCCTATCAAACTCAGATTATAAAATCTTTGCCTCAATTCTGGCAGAAAGACTGAAAAGATACTTAAACCATTTTATTCACCCTGATCAAAATGGATTTCTGCCGAAGAGACAGATTAAGCACAATATGAGAATAATTTTAGACACGCTGGAATACTATGAGGCGCATCCCAAAAAACAAATGGCTTTGATGTTTTTAGATGCACAAAAAGCCTTTGACAATGTGAGTTGGCCTTTTATGCTGCTACAATTGGAACAAATGGGCTTTGGTAAAAAAATTATTCAAGCCATTGAAATGATATATGATATATATATGATATATATATGATATATCATAAACTATAATTGATTGGGAGAATATCTACAGTTAAGATGAATGTATTGCCTAGAATCTTATATTTATTCCAGACAATTCCAATTAGACTAGGAAAAGAATTTTTTGAAGATCTAAATAAAACAGTGCTAAAATGCATTTGGCAGGGGAAGAAAGCGAGAATAAAACTTAAACTGTTACAAGATGCAAGAATAAGAGGAGGATTTGCTTTGCCCAATTGGGAATTATATTACCAGGCGACAAGTCTGAAGTGGGTAAAGGAGTGGGCAACACTAAGGAGTACTAGACTTTTGAATTTCAAAGGACATGACTTGCTGTTAGGGTGGCATGCCTTCCTCTGGTATAAGGGAACTAAAACGCAGGGGTATTTTAGAAGACATTATATTCGAGAAGCATTGTTTTTAATCTGGGAGAAGATAAAAAAGCAATATTATTTTAAAATTCCACTATGGTTATCTACTATTGAAGTTTTTTCTTATCCAATAATATATAAAAAGGAACAAACAGTTAGATATGGTGAGATATTGAATGAAAAGGGTGAACTTAAATCTATGCAAGCGTTGGAAGAACAAGGTGAAAAAATGAATTGGTTTTTATATTTGCAAATAGATTTGATAAAGATATTAAAACAGAAGGTATCTATGATAAGTTGACTGATTCAGATAAAATTTTGATAGGTACTGATGAAAAAGTAATTTAAAAACTTTATGGACATTTGCTGGAGTTTAAATTAGAGGAAGAACAAGTTAAAGAAACAATGATGACTTGGGGGAAACATTTTGGATATGGGATTGACCTAGATAAATGGCAAAAATTGTGGTCTCAAAATTATAAAATGACAATGTCATCTGCATATAAAGAAAATTTGTATAAGATGTTTTACAGGTGGCACTTACCCCCGACGGGAATTGCGAGAATGTTCAAGAATAAATTGGATAAATGTTGGAAATGTCATCAGATACCTGGTTCATATTACCATATGTGGTGGACGTGCTCGGATGCAAAAAGATACTGGACTATAATCCACACATGGTTGGAAAAAATGATAAAACAACATATAGACTTGAAACCAGAGATATTTTTATTGGGAATTATACCGGAAATATACAACAAAGAATTGAAATATTTGATTGTAAATGTGTTAACAGCGGCTAGAATTGTATTTGCTAAGAATTGGAAAAATGAAAAAATACCTATGCAGGAGGAAATTATTAAGAAAATCATGGACTGTGCTGAAATGAGTAAATTGAGGTTTGAAATCAGAGAACAAGAAGATAAACAATTTTATATGATATGGGATTTATTTTATCAATGGTTAGATAAAAAGACATGGTAAAGAAATAGATTAGGAAGTTTTACAATAAAAAATTAATAGATTGATATAGAATACAATAAAAAATATATAACCATTGGATGAATGTATAAGATTAAATTATAATGAAATTTAGAATATCTCGCATAAAATAATAGAAAAATAGTTTAGTCAAATGAATGATTAATGATTGATAAATACATAAGCACATGCTAGATTGACAAGGTGAGAATTTATATAACTTGTGAGTAATGACAAAAAAAAAGGATAGCACAAAAGATTGTAACCAACTGACATACTGTATGTATATAATTGAAAGATGGTTTTATGTTTTTATGTTTTGTTTGTATGTTTGTTGTAAAAAGAAAAACTTTATAAAAAAAACATAGGGCAAACAGAGCATGGGCAAATAGGGTGGCCATCCAGGTGATGCCACACCCCTGTGGAATCAACAGTTGCAGCATACAC
>NW_020770930.1:0-17239 GCF_900518735.1 Pseudonaja textilis | reverse complement strand
ACTCATTCATTTGTTCATTCATTTGTTCATTCACTCATTCATTCATTAATCATTCATTCACTCATTCATTCACTCACTTGTTTACTGAGGGACTCTCTGTCTGTTCCAAAACTGAACTCTCCCCACCCCCGATTAAGGTATATCTGTCACAGAAAATCTTTCCTAATATAAATTCCCGCCCAGCAGTCCTAGAGGGGATTCTCGGGGTTCTAAACGGACCTGCTAGACCAACTCTTTAACCAAGGACACTAACAGCAGCACCTTTCCTTGATCCTTGACCCCTTCCTGCTCAGGTGGAAATGAGAAAGGGCTTATCTATCTTGGCTATGCTCATCTGTGCCTCTCTATGACACTTACCTGTTGCAAAGCCAAATAGGAAGATCACATAAACCATCAGGAAGTGCAGAAGGTCCCTCAAGATGGCCTAGAACAAGAAAAAGAAGCCATGTGAAGATGAGGGAGTTCCGGTTTGCAGCGCTTCGGCGGCAGGCAGGAATCCGCGATCGTGCACGGTTTCTGCCTGGGCTCGCCACTGGAGCGGCCCGAGCCAGCTGGCTTCGGGGCTAAGCCAAATACATGGATCTCAAAGGGTGCCTATGTCAACCCTGGAGCTGACCTGACCGAAGACATTTTGTTGCTTCAATGTTGCCACACTAAAGCTGAAGGATAGGGAGGGGGGAAATATAGAGATAGCTGCAGGGGTGGGATTCAAAAATGCCAGCAACCAGTTCGCTGTCCAGTTGCTGGATGGGTGTGGCCATGGTAGGCGTAGCCTACTGAAACTTCCAGGAGGGCCATTTTTCACCTTTCCCAGGGTCCGGAGGCTTTCCTCAAGCCTCTGGGAGGGTGAAAACAGCCTCCCCCAGGGTCCAGAGACCCTCCAGAAGCCAGAAACAGGCCCGTTTCCAGACTTCCGGAAGGCCGTGTCCGCATAGACTCTGCAGTTACCTGCATCCAAAATGGGCTGTGTGGATACTCATGGGAGGGGAGGGGCCAGCCGGTCAATTCAACTACCAGTTCAGTGAACTGGGTGTAAATTTAACATCTGGTTCGCTCGAACCAGTCCAAACCAGCCGAATCCACCCTTGGATAGCTGAGGTTTCATAACCAAAACAAAAGACTTTCTCCTGGGAACCAAGGACGTTCCCACAGGTGGCCGGAAAGAGGAGGAGCGAAGTCACCAGGCAACCGGACGGCACCCTGATTGGACCATGTGACACTGATTGTTTGGAGAAGGGAGAAAACTTTTACTTTTAATTAGGTAAAAACCACGGGAGTTTTCAGAGTCGCTTTTCACGAGAACTGTGCCAATATGATATATCCAATAAAAACTATTCTTTGAGGAATCCATCCGCCTCGGAGTTTTGCTTGCTATGGGTGCATTAATTGGAACCCCGACAGCCCAGTTTGAAAATCGCTTTTGTAGGTTATTCAAGTCCATTGCTCAGATTGTTAACACCAGCTGTACCGCTAACTGAGCAGGAACTAAATAAATGCAAGTTGTCTTCAATAAAGGTGAATATATGTAATTCAGGGTTGAAATGAGGGGGTCCTTGGTGTTCTCTGAGCTTGCTTATTTTTTTGCAGACGTTTCATGACCCAACTAGGTAACATCATCAGTGCTAGTAAGCAGTGGGATTTGCTGTCAAGTTTATATTCTGGTGACGTGCTTGTCTGTGTGAGTGGGGGTGATTACTGGTGGAGAGGTGCTGGAGTCTTTTTGTTCTCTTTTGGGCTAGTTATTTGTCTCTTTAGCATAATGTCCATCTGTCTATTGATGGCTGATTTCTCGGAGTCCCAGGCTTCTAGAAATTCCCTGTCATTTTTGGACATGGCCTGGTCTAGAATTGGACACCTCTGATCTAGATGCTGAATGCAATCTATCTTCCTTCCTTCCTTCCTTCCTTTCTTCCTTCCTTCCGTCTCCTTATTTTCCTTCCTTCCTTCCTTCCTTCCTTCCTTCCTTCCTTCCTTCCTTCCTTCCTTCCTTCCTTCCACATCTTCCTTCCTTCCTTCCTTCCTTCCTTCCTTCCTTCCTTCCTTCCTTCCTTCCTTCCTTCCTTCCTTCCTTCCTTCCTTCTCCAGCACACCTCCACAAGTAAGCAGCACTCGGATCAGCATGGTGTCAGGATTCCGGCAGTTACTCCAATTAAATCATGAAGAATTAGATCTTCATGCAGAAGCTTCAGTCATCTAATCAGTCTCTGAAGAAAATATGAGTGGAATGTACTTTCGATTCCACACTGCTGCCGGCTCTCCTTTCTATTGATAACTATAAAATGTGTATACAATATGTTTTATGAGTTGGCACATGGATTAACTCCAAGGTTAACTTCAAACCAACCATACCCCAATTGAGAAACAGCCAGAGCCATCAGTAAGCAGCCCAAACATACTCCCACCCATACAGACAGGCAAAACACCATAGTATAAACGACACTCCATACTAGCACTGATGAAATTACCTAGTTGGGTCATGAAACGTCTGCAAGAAAACAAGGAAGCTCAGAGACCATCAAGGACCAGAACTGGGCTCCAAAAAATTTAGCAACCATTTCTCTGCCCGGTTGCTGGGTGGGCATTGCCATGGGCATAGTCGGCCTCCTGGACCATGGTGGGGGGTGTGTTTCACCCTCCCCGGGCTCCCGAGGCTTTCCTCGAGCCTCCAGGAAAGTGAAAACAGCCTCCCCCAGGCTCTGGAGGCCCTCTGGAGGCCAGAAACAGGCCCATTTCTGGCCTTCCAGACCCGACCGGAGTCCCATTGTTTGCCCTTCCCGAGCCTGCATGCAGCCCTGCACTTACCTGGCATCCAAAACAGGCCACACGGAGACACCTGGGAGGGGTGCAATTTACCGGTTCATCAAACTGGCCATAAAATTAGAAACCAGTTCGCCTGAACCGGGGTGAACCGGTGGCAGCCCAGCCCTGCCAAGTCCCCCTCATATGTTGTCCTCATTTAACAACTGCCTCGTACAGCAATTTTTCACCCTTCGGATGGAAAAGTTACTTTTCCACCAGTCGTTGCATTTAGGACCTTTGCAGGAAAGTGGAAGTTAAATCCTGACCCATTGTGATGTTTCACATCCTGACCGCTTCACTTAATGACCAAGCAGCCAGTTTCAATTGTGGTTGTTAAAAAAAACGAGGGCGACCTGTAATTGACCGACTTCATTGAGACTCTGAACTGCCCTGAGAAATCAGGAGCCATCCAATATCTGGAAACGGAAATGATCGGGTTTCGTGACCTACCTTCTGGATCATCACGATGTAGATTCCCGTCTGCTGGAGACCGCGGGTATAGTAGAGCATGTTCACCCAGCCTAAAAGCAAGGCGAACACCATGGGAAGCACGTATTTTTCCGTGTTTGCAAAGAACATCACGGACGAGGCCAGGATAGCGAGTGCCTGCACAAACCTGGAAGGACCGGAGAGAGAAACAGAGGAAGAAGAGAAGAGCAAGAAAGATGATTGAAGACGCGAAGACAAAAACATACGAAGAATGATTGCAGAAATTGGGTTTGGCTAGTCTGGAGGAAAGAAGGACTGGTGAGGACACGATAGCAGTATCTAAGGGGCTTCCACAAAGAAGAAAGATTCAATTTATCTTCCAAAGCACCCGAAGGCAAGACAGGAAACGATAGATGGAAACTCATCAAGGAGAGAAGCAACCTGGAATTAAGGAGAAACTTCCTAACGGTGAGGACAATGACCCAGTGGAACGACTTGCCACCAGAAGTCGTGAACGCTCCAACACTGGAGGTTTTCAAGAAGAGACTGGACTGCCATTTGTCTGACATGCTATAGAGCAGGTGTGCCACAGACTCAAAGCTCGCAGGCTGGATGCGGCCTGTGGCCTGGTTAAAACTGGCCTGCGGGGCCGAGCCAGAAATATCAAAGGACCGGCCCATGATGCTTCTGCTGGCCAAAAACAGGCCTCCAAGAGATTTCCAGGGCCTCCATGTGGCCCATTTCTGGCTGTCAGAATGTTGCTGGAGGCTGGGGAGGCCAAACATGGGCTGGACGGAGACCCCCGCACAGCCTGTTTTGGGCCTCTCTGGCCTCCAGTAGCGCTCTGCCAGCCAAAAACTTATAGTAAAGAACTGTGGAAAGAAAGAAGGGGAAAATCACATCTTGAGCCTGTGTCAAATGCCCACTGTGATCACGCCCACCCAAGCCACGCCCACCATGTCCATACCCACCCCTGGCCATACCCACACACCCGCCCTCCAAGGTCAAACATAACTCTGATACGGCCCTCAATGAAATTGAGTTTGACACTCCTAGTGTTGTGGTCCGCCGGTGGCCTGCGGAGTTGGCAGCAGAGTCGGACAGTGGGGAGGAACATGAGCCAGGCCGGGAATCTGGAGAGGACTCAGACGAGGGTCCTGCGTCTGATATAAAGATGGGGCCAGGGCCATCTGAGAGTTCTGTGCTGACTCAGGAGCCTCCGGAGTCTGGCAACAGCAAGGCAGAGGAACAACGGGAGCCTGTTCCCAGTGCATGTGTGCACAGAGCTGCCAGAAGGCAAGAACAGTTAAGACGAAAGGGGCGACTTGGGAGTAAGGCTTGCAGATGACTGGGTCTCCCATAAGACATAAAGGAGGAGCAAAGGGACAGGAGCTTTTGCAGGAAGCAACTTTGTTCACTCTGTTCAGATTAAACCTTGAAGCTCTGTGTGGACTTTGTACTCCATTTGGCTTTTTATAGTTAATTTGGCACTTTAGTTGTTGTCAGCAATTCAAAGGAGATAAAGGTGCGTGCTTATCTCGAGAGACTGTTTGTGACTCATTACAGGCTGGGAATGAACATAATTCCCAGCCATTGAAATAAAAAGAGGGTTGTTTGGACAAAGCGTGTGATTAATTACAGTCTCAGGAAGCCTTGGTCGGAACACTGGTATAGCGTCTCCTGCTAGAGTGGGGGTTAGATTAAAAGACCACCAAAGTCCCTTCCAATTCTAGTCTGCATTTGGGGAGTGTGAATGACCTTGACAGAATAGAGGAACAGGTAAGACATAAGACATAGACATAAGACATAAGACATAAGAATTTATTTGTCATTACACTCGCAAGCAGGTGCAACGAAATGAGGTGCTCTTCCACAAGTAAAACTGGACAACACCATTGAAAGAAAAATAAAATTAAACACAACAGACCATACAATAATCTCTATACAATTTAAAAATGTAAATACCCCATTACTCTCAGCCATTAAATTCCACAAAATCTTATGACCCTGCATTCAAACTCAAAACTGCACTTGGATAAAAACTGTTCTTAAATCTAGTCGTCCTTGTTCTTAATACCCTGAATCTCCTTCTCGGTGGTAATAGTTCAAAGAGCTGATGTCCCGGATGAGAGGAGTCATTCAATATATTAAATATCTTCCTCTTACATCTATTCCTATACAGTTCTTCCAAAGAGGGGAGTGAGCAGCCAATGATGTTTTGGGCCATCTTAATCACCCTCTGAATTGCCTTTTTCTCTGCCACTGTGCAGCTCGAGAACCATACACAGAGACAGTAGGATAATCTACTCTCAATTGAACTCCGATAGAAGGTAGTCAGTAGACTCTCAGCCAGTTGTTGTTTCCTAAGAATCCTTAGTAAAGACAACTGTTAGGTACAACAGGTACAATTTAGGGAATGAAGAGGTAAGAATGGACATAGCCCACCACTGCATAAGAGGCAGAGAAAAAAGTATGGAAAGGACGCTTCCCAGTTTTTCATAGAAACAGGGGGAGATTTGTACTTTCAGACCTGCAAGATTCTGTTAACGCAGCGTTACAGTGAAGTAGAACTAGCTCATCCGATCGTGTTTCCTGGCTGGTTTACATGAAAGGCATGAAAGCAGTGGTGGGCTGCTGCCGGTTCAGATCCGAATGAAGGTCTGTTGGCCACGCCCACCTGCCCTCCGGTGGTGGGATCCTACCTCAGACACTACCAGTTTGGTGGGTGATAGCGCATGCGCGCCTGTTATGACCCCCCTTCGAAATTCAAACGAACAAAACAGAAAGCAGCCGTTTCACAATTAAATCAAACGGAAAGAAGTCTTACAAGATAACGGCTGGCAGAAACCACAGCATAAATCTTTACTCTGTCTGGCAAACCAGTCCTGGCAATAAATCTTCAGCCTCAGAGCTTCTTGCTGTAACGTCTTCACTCAAATAGTTATTTTGTTCCTGGTGAAATGTACCAGCCCAGCTGTGTCCTTTTATACTCATTAAGGCAACGTGCTAATTTACTGACTTGCCCTTCTCATTCGCTCCAGCTGATTTTGCCTTTTCAACCGTCTTCTATTTTTTACATTTAACCACAAATTTTCCAAGTTCTCATCTCCACTAGAAGACTCTCTCAAAACTTCCCTGTCAGCCATTCTCAGCTGTTGATCAGATAAGGAACCAGAGGAGGTCAAAGGTCCTGACAATTCTAATACATCAGGTCTGTCGTCCTTTGTCACGTCCATCTCCTCATCCTGGTTATCAGTCCAATCACTAAGCCAGGCCGGTTCATATTGTTCTGCCATAACCTCTTCACTTGAACTCATATCAATCACAGGAGCTGAATCCAAGCCCGGAGCCACAACACGCGCCTATGAGCCCCAACGCACATGCTCCTAACAAGCCAATCAGCCGAGAGGATGAAGAAACGAAAAGCTAGAAGCGACCCTCCCACCCTCCCATGTGCTTTTTGGTCTTTTAGGCGCTTTTTTTCCCCTCCTCTTAGCTGATTGCAGGCTTTTTTTTTTTTTTAAACTACCGGTTTGCCCAAACCAGGTCAAACCGCCAGCATACCACCACTGCCGCTTTCGCCCTATCTCGTCTGACCTTTTCTTTTCTGGCAGCTCAGGTGATTCAAGTGGCAA
The DNA here is from genome assembly GCF_900518735.1 of Pseudonaja textilis. The sequence goes on along the minus strand of NW_020770930.1, from coordinate 10,376 downwards.
AGTGGATTACCGCATGAATCGGCTGTTCTACTTCCTGGGGAAGGCTAGTAGGTGAGCTGGAGAGGTTCAAATGGGTGTTTATTGAATGCCGCGTGCAAAGCATGCGCTCACAGAACGGGTTGTTAAACCGGTTGCAGCCCACCACCGCATGAAAGCCCACTGGGTGACTTTGGGGCAATCACTACGAGAGGGAAAGTTCTCATTCCACCTTAGAGATGAAAGCTGGCTGGGTGACTCTGGACTAATCCCTCTCCGTCCTCCCAACCCACTTCCTTGTGTTGTTGCTCTAAGTAAAAATAAGGAAGGACGTGAAGTATTATATATGTTCACCGCCTTGAATTATGCATAAAAATAATAAGGGCGGGATAAAAAGAAATGAAAAATAAATATAAGGTGAATGTAACAGGAGTTGTCGTGCCCTCATCAGAGTCAGCTAACAGGGAGCAGGAGAGTGGCTCCATTGGCTGTGGAGGAAACTTGGGAAGGGCAAAGTCAGGCTGGGCAGAGCAGGGAAGAGGTAGAACAAGGGAGAGGGAATTCAGAGGAAGACCCAGGTTCACACACACACACCCTTCATTCAAGGGCACACAAGGAAGAACAGAGAAGAGAGCAATGTGGGTTGCATGACTTACGAGGTAGGAGTGGGCCCTGATCCCCTTCACAAGGCACATCTGGGGATGGAGTTTAAAGGAGAGGCAGATGGGAGGGGCAGTTGTCAGGAACGAACTTTGAGTTTATCTAAATGTTGACTGCTGTTATCTGCGTTCCTGGAATCCTCCCAACTGGTTTGATTTACTGCCGTGTTACTTCACTTCTGGAACGCCTTATCGTGCCCTGCGGGATTTATTGCCTTATCTTGCTTTGTTGGATTTATAGTTTAAGGTTTTCTGTTTACAACATTTTGGACTAGAATATCTGCAGCCAAAGGCTGTTGCAGGTTCCTGGGAGAGTTTTTCTTCAAACCGGAAGGTAACTGGGACATTGGGAGCCAAAGATGGAGCTAATAAAGGGACCCCTACTTATTATCTGACTGGGTGGTCTTTGAGCCACACCCTGGATCATTACAGGAGCATCTCTCAAAAGCAAAGCAACTGACCATTAGACATGGTAAAGAGTTAGGATTTGGAATTAATTAGAGGACAGTAATAATTAATTAATTAATTAATTAATTATTAGTGCACATTATATCTAATTCTTCCAGAAAAACAGCAACGTATACGCACGTACAGGAATATTTCGAAGCAACTATCCACTAGGAGACTTTTCCAAGAGAAGCGTCTTCTCCAGAAGTAAAAACTCTAAAAGGGAATAAATAAGGAGAGAAAAATTCAGAATGCTGCATTATGACAGGGATGTGGGAAAGAGCTTGTAAGACCCAATTCACACTGGCCGGTTGTTAGTTTGGGGGCGGTTGTGCAAAGGCTCTTGAGAGCGGAGCGGAGCTGCTTCGGCCGTGCCACGGTTCCTGCCACAGTGTGGCGGCAGCAATGTATTCAGAAGAGTGGTTCTGTTCTGATCCAGCTCTCCAAACACAATTTTTGAGTGCCGGCTTTTATTAGGAGTGCCGGCAGCCCTGGCAAAAAAACCCCTCTCACCTCAATTCTGTCCGGCAGGGTGATGAATAGTTGTCTGCCACATCTATTCATCTCTGCCCCCTGCCTTTTATCCCGAGAGCTAGGGTGGGCTTCGCTAACAACGGTGGCTCTTCCATCCCAAGGTCCGGCTCATAGATTTCCACTGCTCTCCTCTTCTCTGCCTTCTGGGCATCCATGCGTCAGGCACTGGACCTAGCTGTTCCTCCTCTTCCTCATCAGCCACCTCCAGACCTGGACTCTCCATCTGAGGGCTAACAGATGGCCCAGGCTCTGCCTCTGTCTCTGTCTCTGACAGCTCGATTCCCTCTTCCTCCTCGGAGCTCCCAGGTTGCCTTGTTGCTGACTCTGACTCCCACGCCTGCTCTTCCTCCTCTGTTTTAGCTGCTGGAGGGGTCCGGCAGCCGACAGGCCACGATAGGTTCTTAATAGCAATAGCAATAGCGCCCAGACTTATATACCGCTTCACAGTGCTTTACAGCCCTCTCTAAGCGGTTTACAGAGTCAGCCTTTCGCCCCCAACAATCTGGGTCCTCATTTTACTCGCCTCGGAAGGACAGAAAGCTGAGTCAACCTTGAGCCTGGTGAGATTCGAACTGCCAAATTGCAGGCAACCAGCAGTCAGCAGAAGGAGCCCTGCAGTACTGCACTCTAACCACTGCACCACCACGGTTCATTAAGAAACCGTTAGCGGCAGACCCCTGGTCACATATCAGTGGCAGAATTGCAGGTATGAATACAGGTAGTCCTCATTTTATGACCACAATAGGGATCAAAAAGTTTGAGATTGTTAAGTGAGATGCCACATGAGTGGAATTGGTCACTTTCCCTGCTGGCTTCCCCATTGTCTTTGCTTGTCGGAAGCTGGCTGGGAACGTCACAAACTATGATCACGTGACACCCCCACCCCCAGGATGCAGCAATCATCATAAATACATGCTGCTAGTTGCTGCTTGCAACTTTATGATTGCTGCAACAGTCATAAGTGCAAGTAAGGCACTTTTTTCTGGTTGTTAAACGAATGGTTATAAGTCAGGGACTACCTGTACTAAAAAATGCATTTGCGGTCAGAGGAGCCATAAACAAAAAAGAACATCCATCCTACCTGAGCAATGAAGAGATAAATGCCACCAATTAAAATGACCACAGCTCCAAGAAGTCTTAATAAGTCCTTGATGGTCATTGTCGTTGGAACAAGAGGCTGTAAAGAGAGGAAGAGAGCAGGCTAAGGACAGAGACTTTGGGGTTGGGGAAATGGCAGAGCCTTCAGTTCGGTGTTCCTCAACTTTGGCAGCTTTAAGAGGGGTGGACTTCCGCTCCCAGAATAGCCCAGCCAGCCAGAGGAATTGAAGTCCACAAATCTTAAAGTTGCCAAGATTGGACACCCCTGGTCTAGATCTTCTATATTTCATTTCTCAGCTTTGTATCATTTACAAAGAGATGACACAAATGTTGAGATGCACAGAACCCAGGTCTTTCTCTCAAGGCTTCCCTCCTCTCTGGAGTTACCTCCCTCCCCAGGTACAGTCCTGTAGCCCACTGGGCATCTATCAGTAGTATGATTTATATTTTAGCATTTTATGTAAGAGATTATCATGAGATAAAAGGTTTGGAGGTTTTGCTGAGATCCAGGTAAACTATGTCTACAGCCTTCCTTCTATCTACTAAATTAAGAATCCTACTAAAATTGTTGAAATTAGTCTCGTGTGATTTGCTTGCAACAATGCCACACTCCTGTGAATTGTAGCAGGGCTTTCACTCACATGATGTCAACTCATAAAACGTTTCTATGCCTGTTTTAGAGTTGCCATGCACAGAGGGAGGGGAGAGAAATTTAAAAGAGTAGTGAAGCAGTTTAAAACCGAAAGTGCATTCCATTCTTATCTTGCAAAGATTGTAACTAAGCTACTGGAATTTCCTAATTGGAGAACATGATTGATGACTCTTGGCTATGAAAGTGTGTAGAATAAGAATTATGACACACTCAGAGGGGTGGGGGGAAACCAGGGTCAAAGGTGACAGTGAATTATGTGCCCCAGAATCGGCTTTATGCAGGTCATGTCGACATGTTCGCTCCTAATAAATCCTTTGACGTTTTTGAAGCTTGGCTCGAGGCTCATGATTTAATTAGGGGCAACTGCCGGAATCCTGACACATTATTTAAATAAAATACATCAATACAATTCCATCAGACTTTGGAAACATATTCTTATTTTGGAATGATACTGCTATTAGTTTGCTTAAATTTTTTATCCTTTTTTTCTTGGAGTTCAGTACAGGTAGTCCTAGACATACATCAGTTCATTTAGTGACTGTTCAAAGTTACAACGGTTTTGTCTTATCACCATTTCACAGATGACTTTGGCAGCATCCTTATGATCACGTGAACAAAATTGATAAGCTTAGCAACTGACTCATATTTATTACCGTTGCTGTGTCCCAAGGTCCCTTGTGATTCCCTTTTGTGACCCTCTGACAGGCAAAGTCAATGAGGCAGCCAGATTCACTTACTAACTTATCAACTGCAGTGATTCCCTTAACAACTATGGCAAGAAAAGTCATAAACTGGGTCAAAACTCACTTAACAGAATACATTTTGGGCTCAATTGTGGTTGTAAGTCGAGGACTACCTGTAGTATTCTCCTTTTTTGAGAGAGAGAGAGAGAGAGAGTTCGGTTGGGCTTACAGAAAGAGACTAACTCAAATTCACCTCCATTACCCAAAAGCATCCATTTGTTTAAAAATAGTTACCTCACCCTTTAGAGGCCAGTAATAAGCAGTGCCTGTGTAGATGAACATGAAAATCAGGTGAAGGAATAAACTGAAGAAAAACCTTTTTCTTATGAAGGATTCCCACTTGTGCTGAAGTAGCTTGTTCAAAGGCTCCAGGGCCACCATTTTGTACCGGTTCTGTAGAGAGAAAATGTCATAGAATTGTGGAGTTACTGGTGTCCAAATGGAGTCAGAGGCACTGACACAAACTTGTCGTTTTATATAAATAAATATATCTTACAACTATATATATAGCAAACAAGGCAGTCAGGTAAACAGGAAGCATCATGAGGTAAATTGACGCAGCAGGAGCATTGTGAGGTAATAGCGGTGAATATCTGTAGCTCGAGAGTCGGAGGAAGGAGAAAGTTCATTTTCTGAGCTTGTGGGTTGTTTCCGAATGTTTCATTACCAGGCTAGGTAACATCTTCAGCAGTTTAGGAGAACTCTAAACTCCGCTGAAAATGTTTCCTAGCCTGGTAATGAAACATTCGGAAACAACCCACAAGCTCGGAGAAAGAAACTTCATCCTCATCATGAGGTAAATCAACACAGCAGGAGCATCATGAGGTAAAAGTCTACACAGCAGGAGCATCATGTGTTAAATCAGGGGTATCAAACTCGTGACAACATTTTGTTATCATGTGGCATGTTGCAACTTTTTTCCCCTTTACTAAAATGGGGGGTGAACGTGGCCAGCACATGACGCGTCCGGCCCATGGGCCGCAAGTTTGACACTCCTGAGGTAAATAAACAGAGCAGGAGCATCATGTGGTAAATCAACACAGCAAGAGCCTCGTGAGGTAAAAATAAACACAGCAGGACCACCATGAGGTAAATCACAGAGCCAATAGGGAACACGGAAGAAAAAAGTTAGGGAAAATGGAAACATCCCCTCCACACCCAAAGCCACCAATCAAAATGCAGATTGCTTTATGCAGGACCAGGCTCCAAACAATCAGCCACAATTATGCGTCCTGGCACACTGCACAACCCCACTGCTCCAGCCACTAAATTGTTAAATATCTTAACAGAGAAGGACAGGAGATTTAAAGCATTTATTCTCAGTCCCCACTAGATCAGGGGTCTCCAAAGTGGTCAAAATTGAACCTCAAGATGAAGTATTTGGAGACAACCCCCACCCGCACCCCCAAATGTTGTGTTAGGTTGCTGAAGTATTTGGAGACACTATCTAGATACAACCCTTGAAATTTCAGGCCAAAACAGTATGGCAAAATATTGAATTTATCTAAACACCCATATTTAGAAACTGGACAAAGATAACACTGTCCTTTAATCACACGGCAGTTTAAAGAAAATTAAAAGAATGGAATACTTTTATTCATTCTTTAAAAAAAGATCCAGAACCAACTTTTTCAAAAAGGGTTTTGCAGGCAGGCAGGCAGGCAGGCAGGCAGGCAGGCAGGCAGGCAGGAAGGAAGGAAGGAAGGAAGGAAGGAAGGTGAAAAAGAGGAATGGGAAAAAGGAAGGAAAGAGAAAAAGAGGAAGGAAGCAAGGAAAGAGAATAAGAAAGGAAGGGAAGGAAGGAAGGAAGGAAGGAGGGAGGGAAGGAAGGAAGGAGAAAAAGAGAGAGGGAGGAAAGAGGAAGGAAGAAGAGGAAAAGAAGAAGGGGAAAGAGGAGATCTTGAGAAGAACCATTCTTGATTGGACCCACTCACTGGAGTGTTGCTGCTGTAGGCCAGGATCTCTAGCACTGAGTTCTCCTCACAGCTGTCGACAGAGGTCAGATCGTAGAGGGAGATGTGGATCGGACCATAGGTCCATTCGGTGAACTTGCGTGAAAGGTGCTGGAACTTGGGGTCCTTCATCTCTCGGTGGAGAATGTGCTTAAGGATCTGGGGAGACCAAGACAGTTGAGTTAATGACAAGAATATCTCTAGAGGTCAAGTCAACATGATCTCCATATTCAGCCATCATCTTGGACTTTTAGACGTTCTTGAAGATCACCTCTGATAACTTAACTACATAATCAAGAAAACTTCTCCTCAAACATGACTCTCTTTGGACTTTTGTCCTCTTGCACCTAACTATGTCCGCCATCTCTTTTCTCTACTTTGTCTCCAACATCAAGAAGATGTGAGAAGAATCCACAATGAAGTCAAGGGGACACCTCACAAACACCACAATAAAGACATACAAATTACAGTGGAACCTCAGGTCGCGAACGCTCCTGTCTGCAACCAAATTGAGTTCCGACCAAAAAAATCCACCCGATTTTTGAATCGGGTCACGATTCAAAAATCAGGTGGTGAACAAACCCGGCTGTGGCAGATTCTCTTGCCATGTCAATTTCCCTTTCCATGCATGCGCAGTCTGTCCTCCCATGTGCAGTCGGTCGTGCTTCTGGTCACAACCAAATTGCTCTCTGACCAAGGACCCCTCATTTCAACCCTGAGCTATGAATATTCTCTGTTATTGGTACTTCAAATGGTTCCTAAGCAAATGGTTGTAAGTCGAGGGCTATGTATCTGGTGAGGAAGGAGATTACCTCAACTTTCCCAGTCTTGGCGGCCAGCTTCAAAGGAGTCAGCTGTTTCCGGTTGACAATCTCTTCCAACTTGGAGGCAGGGTCCATCTCGGCCCCTTTCATCAGGATCATGTCATACATGTTGACCACGAGCTCAGTGTTCTTCTCCGTGTCATTGGCCACCATCACCAGCGCATGGAGGACGGTGTTACCCATGGAATCCTGTTCGGTCAGCTTGGCCTTGTTGTGACGGTTATCCAGGAGGTACATGACCACATCTGGCTGGTTGGTACAAGCGGCCAAGGAGAGAGGAAGTTCACCTGGAAGAGAGAGGACGATTGGCCAAGGTTGCATTGACCATCTAGGTCAGAGGTGTCCAACCTTGGCCACTTGAAGACCTGTGGACTTCAACTCCCAGAATTCCCCAGCCAGCCAGTCTTCAAGTTGAAATCCACAGGCTTTAAGTCTTGTGGACTTCAACTTCCAGAATTCCACAGCCAGCAGGTCTTCAAGTGGTCAAGGTTGAAGTTCACAAGTCTAAGTCTTGCAGACTTCAACTCCCAGAGTTCCCCAGCCAGCAGGTCTTCCAGTAGCCAAGGTTGAAGTTCACAGGTCTTTAAGTCACCCATGTTGGCTGGGGAATTCTGGGACTTAGAGTCCACCCAGCTTAAAATTGCCAAGGTTGAAAGACAGTGGAATAATGGCTACAAGTAGCCCTTGATTTACAAGCACAATCGAGCTCAAAATTTCTGTTGCTAAGCAAGACAGTTGTTACGTGAATCTTTCCCCCTTTTGCTACCATTTTTGCCACTGTTGTTAAGTGAATCACTGCAATTGTTTAGTTAGGAACATGGTCAGTAAGCGAATCAGCCTTGCCCATTTACTTTGCTTGCCAGAAGATCACAAAAATGAATTACGTGGCCACTCATTGCAACTGTCATAAATAGGAGCCAGTTGCCAAGCATTTGAATTTTGATCGCGGGATGCTGCATGGTCATAAGTGTAAAAAATGGTCATAAGTTTCTGTTTTCAGTGCCGTTGTAGCTTTGAATAGTCACTTAATCGAACGATTGTAAGTCGAGGACTACTTGAAAATCAGCCAAAATTTCCCCCCTCCCACCCCTATTTTGGCTCTAAGGAAAACACCTTACCCAATTTTACCCATTCTCAGAAATTCAAAACTTTTCAAATTAAAATGGTATCTTGATACTCATTGTTAATTGATTCTGGGAGCTGCGATGAGTACCAAAAACGATGAGTATCAAGAAGAAGAAGAAGGCAACAAACAATTTTTCCTCTTAAGGAATTGTTATGACTCCCCTTCAAAATTCCAATGAACAAAACAGAAAGCAGCCGTTTCACAATTAAATCAAACGGAAAGAAGTCTTACAAGATAACGGCTGGCAGAAACCACAGCATAAATCTTTACTCTGTCCGGCAAACCAGTCCTGGCAATAAATCTCCAGTCTCAGAGCTCCTTGCTGTAACGTCCTCACTCAAATAGTCACTTTGTTCCTGGCAAAATGTACCAGCCCAGCTGTGTCCTTTTATACTCATTGAGGCAACGTGCTAATTTACTGACTCGCTCTCCTCATTCGCTCCAGCTGATTTTGCCTTTTCAACCGTCTTCTGTTCCTTACATTTAACCACAAATTTTCCAAGTTCTCATCTCCACTAGAAGACTCTCTCAAAACTTCCCTGTCAGCCATTCCCGGCTGTTGATCAGATAAGGAACCAGAGGAGGTCAAAGGTCCTGACAATTCTAATACATCAGGTCTGTCGTCCTTTGTCACGTCCATCTCCTCATCCTGGTTACCAGTCCAATCACTGAGCCATGCCGGCTCATATTTTTCTGCCATGACCTCCTCACTTGAACTCATATCAGTCACAGGAGCTGAATCCAAGCCCGGAGCCACAACAGGAATAATATAGCGAAGAGGAAGTAGTAAAAGGATGTATGATAGCATGGACAAAAGAATTTGGACATAACATAGGACTAGAAGACTGGGAAAAAAATTATTGAGTAAGAATTATACAATACATTAACAAGATCTGCAGCTTACAAGGAGAATCTTTATAAGATGTTTTACCATTGGCATTTTGCACCAATGAGATTGGCAAAAATGTATCCCAATATGAATCCAAGATGTTGGAAATGGAAACAGAGCCTGGGTACCTTCTTCCATATATGGTGGCTATGCCCGGAAGCCCAAAAACACTGGGTCAAAATACGGAGGTGGTTGCAAGAAATAGTGAAATGTCAGATCGAGTTCAAACCTTTTAGGAATAATTAAGGGGAAATGTAGTTTAAAAAAACCAAATATGTGATATTACACACATAATAGCGGCGAGGATTGCATTCGCACAATGTTGGAAGCGAGATGGTGTGCCACCGGAGGAATTAGTAATCCAAAAGACATTAGAATGTGCTGAAATGGACAAACTCACTCTAGAGCTAAATGGTGAAGAAGAGCCAGAATATTATGAGGTATGGGACAATTGGTATGAATGGTTGAATAGTAGGAGTAAGAATAATGGAGATAAGAAAAATGTTTATAAATGAATATAAATGTATGGAGATTTGTATATGTAACAATGATGCCACAGTATTGTTAAAGATGAGAATGAGATATGTAAATGTGAAAAAGCATAATAAAAATAAATAAATACTTTTTCTAAAAAAGGAATAATGTAGTGAGTTACAATGCAACCGACAGTGACACATTCTAGCTTTTCAATTGGGTACCAAACAACGAGTACAAATTTCGTGTTAAAATGAGTTAAAAACTTCACTTGGCCCTCAAAACCACCGTGGGCACCCACTTGTATCTCTGTGGAATGAAACCTGAGTTTTGTTCTGCTGCCATACCGAAATAAAAGTACGCCCCTTTGCGGTGCGGCTGGAAGAAATGACCAGAAGCCTTGACGTGGACATCAGCCTTGTTCTCTACCAGGATCTTCACAAGATCTAAGTTCCTCTTCTCGATGGCAATGTGGAGGGCTGTGTGGCCTGCACAGGTGGTGAAAAATGGCACCGGAGAAAGATGGAAAGGTTAACAGGGGTGTCTGCAGATTGAGATCAAAAAAGTCAAGATGGCAGCCTCCATAGGGCCATGAGCAAGAACCAAGATGATGAAGAAGTATAAAGAGGAAGAAGAAGAACCAAGAGGAAGAGGAAGGAGGAGGAGACGGCAAGAAGGAAGGAAGGAAGGAAGGAAGGAAGGAAGGAAGGAAGGAAGGAAGGAAGGAAGGAAGGAATTGTCCTCTTAAGGTCCTCTCTGGTGATAGTGGCCATCTTGACTTTTGTGATCACATCCCTGGCTCTCTATTCAGAAACACACACAAATTTGCTATGTTAACATGGGTGGCCATTGAAGCTGATTAAATACATAAACATTCCCCAAGTTTGTTGGCTAAAATATGGAATTTTCCTAAGATCTTGCAAGAGGAGAAGAAGGAGGAGGAAAGTAAGAGAGGAGAAGGAGAAGGAGAAGGAGAAGGAGAAGGAGAAGGAGAAGGAGAAG
>NW_020770929.1:0-15850 GCF_900518735.1 Pseudonaja textilis | reverse complement strand
AGATAGATAGATAGATAGATAGATAGATAGATAGATAGATAGATAGACAGATAGATAAATAGAATGGATGGATAGAGAGAGAGATGATAGATGAGATAGAGATAGATATGAGAGAAAGAGAGAGAGAGAGAGAGACAAACAGACAGACAGACAGACAGACAGACAGACAGACAGATATTTTAAACATTCTACTGTTATCCTATTATGAAAAAATAAAACTAAAATTATATGTGTGTCAAGAAACTAAATAGAAGAAGAGAATATCAACATGTGGAATTTCAGTATACTGGAATATAAAGTGATGAGCAACAGATCTCAGAATAAGAATAGAAACAATTTATTTGCCCAGTGCACAAAATTCACCTCTGTGTGATGGCCACTGACTTTAGAAGATATTGACAGTTTTACAGGTAGGTTTTTAGTCTTGATCATTCAATTAAGTCTCAAGGTGATGTACTGCCTGCTTCTAACAAAGCAGGGTACTGATCCAGAAACCCGCAATCATTCGTTTGTTGGCTTGCAAAGTGTCACAATCCCCTTTGTTGTTTGTGTTCAGAGGCAATGTATCTTTGAATAAGAAGGGTTGAAGGAGAAAAAGCAGTAGGATTACAAAGATCTTATACCATGCTTGGATTTTTTTTTATATATATATAATACAGTTGATAATGCTCAGAAAAAAACCATTTATTCAGGATTTGTGTTTCAGAAAAACTGCGACCCAATCAAAAATTCTCTAGACTCCATTTTTGAACATTTTATTTGAAAGAGAAACCTTGTTATTTTGAGCACTGCAAAGGGAGGAATATGGAGAATATTCAGCTCAGTCAGTCAACTGTGATTCAATTGCCTTGGCAATGAAGACCTAGAAGAAATGGATGTCTTTCCCGGTAGGATTTGGCTAAGTAAGAATGCTCTCCAATTGTGAAACCAATAAAACGGAAGATGGATTAAAAAAGCGAATGACAACTGAACCTTTGTTTTGTGAAAGAATAAGCATGGCTGCCTTCCCACAAGATGTTGGCTCAGTTTTCTGGATTCATTTGAAATACTGAATTATAAAGTACAAATTGAACATAGGGGTTGCATGTGCAAACCACCCTGGGCTAAAACAAGCTGTTCTTGATTCCTGGTATTGTGCAAAGATAACCAGTGTGTCAAGGCAAGGCAATCTCAAAGACTAAGACCCAAGAGAAGGCTAACAAATAAGCATAAGTTATTTTGCAAAACACAGTAAAATTATTGGGGTGTGTGATGGCTCAGTGGTTAAAGATGCTGGGCTTGTCAGCTGACAGCCCAGGTTTGAGACCCAAGCACTGTGCAATGGGGTGAGCTCATGTTCCTTGCCTCAGCTCCTGCCCTCCTAGCAGTTTGAAAACATGCAAATGTGAGTAGATAAATAGGTATCACTTTGGTAAGAAAGTAATGGTGTTCCGTGCACCTTGGCATATAGTTATGCTAATCACATGAAGCGTGATTAGCATAACTACAGAATAGAAATGTCTTTGGATATTGCTGGCTCCCTTGGCTAGCCCCCCCGCCCCCGATGTGAGGTTGGCCCCAAACTTCCTATCTTGTTGAGAGGGCCTAAAGACCTGGCTTTGCCAGTCAGTTGGGGTTCCAATGGGAGAACAACACATTAGAGGTGGTTGATTGAGTAACAATAATATATCCCACCTCCCCCTTGCACACCCCATGTGTTTTTGGTTTTAAGGTTTGATTTCAACTGTTTTATGTTTTAACTTAGGTGTAACTGTAAGCCACCCAGAGTAACCCTATGATAAGATGGGCAGCCAATAATTTTATAAATAAATAAATAAATATTCCTGTGGATTCCTGGAGATTAATAGTATCTTCGAATACTGTGATCCTTTCTGTTTCTAGCAGGTGGCAGATTTTAGCAAATGCTAATCCATACATCTATTCTGTTTTATTTCTGCATAAATCAGTAAGTATGGAGATCATATTTAAATTGGTACGAGAAACGGACTCCCTTCCAAAAGCATATATATTTAAATTTTAAATATGTATTTTAATCAAATAATCCATCTGAGCTCAGAATTTTGTGGGGATATCTAAGCAGTAAAAAAAAGTTTACGTATATGAACAATTAATCAATGGAATAGCTTGTCTCCCAGAGTTGTGGATTCTCCATCCCTGGAGGTTTTCAAAAGTAGACTGGACAACTATTTGACTGGGTAAGTATAATGTCTCCTGCCTTGAGCAGAGGGGAGAATTAGAAGACTTTTGAGGTTTCTTCCAGCCTTATGATTCTATCTTCTGTGTTCTACATTTTGTTACATAAACATATAACAATGATAACTGTTATTATAAAGATCAGATCTTCTGAGAAACTGCAAAGATTCAGAATTCCTTGACTATGTTAAGCTACATGTATAACATTTTATTTTTGCTGTTTAATGGTTGTTTTGCTTTTATGGAGTTTTCAGAGAATATTAAAATCTCTTCGGAATATAAAGTGAATGAAGGCATAGTAACTAAGTTGGCAAACATGCAAATTGGAAAATGAAAGCATAATTCTGTTACTATTTAAAGTAATTCCCACTTCCCAGGAAGGTTAATCTTGAATGTCCTAAAGGTGCTTTTTCAAAAGGCAATTGGACTTTGTTTTACCTTGAAGATGCTTCACTTCTCTTCACTAAATATGTGAAATATGCACAGCAGTGTGCAGCTGCTGTCAAAAAAGCCAACACAGTCCTAGGCTGCATAAACAGAGGGATAGAATCATTGGAGTGTTCATAACACTTTATAATGCCTTGGTAAGGCCACACTTGGAATACTGCATCCAGTTTTGGTCACAATAGTGTAAAAAAGATGTTGAGACTCTAGAAATAGTGCAGAGAAGAGCAACAAAAATGATTAGGGGACTGGAGGCTAAAACATATGAAGAATGGTTGCAGGAACTGGGAATGTCTAGTGACTAGTCTAATGAAAAGAAGGACTAGGAGAGACGTGATAGCAGTGTTCCAGTGTCTCAGGGGTTGCCACAAAGAAGAGGGAGTCAAGCTATTCTCCAAGGCATCTGAGGGCAGGGCAAGAAGCAATGAATGGAAACTAATCAAGGAGAGAAGCATCTTAGAATTAAGGAGAAATTTCCTGACAGAACAATTAACCAGTGGAACAACTTGCCTGCAGAAGTTGTGAATGCTCCAACACTGGAAGTTTTTAAAAAGATGTTGGATAACCATTTGTCTGAAGTGGTGTAGGGTTTCCTGCCTAAGCAGGGGGTTGGACTAGAAGATCTCCAAGGACCCTTCCAACTCTGTTATTCTGTTGTATTCTATTCTATTCTTATCCAAAAAGAACTGAAGAACTGAAGAAACTTCTTGGATGAGAAGCAAAACGTCTTCAAGGAAAATCAGAGTCCAGTTGCCTTTTGAAAAAGCACCTTCGGACAACCGCAACCTGGATGACTGAGAATCTCCACAGTCATTAATCCCGAATGCTTCTCTGAAAATATTTAGAAAATGGAGGAAATGATATTTTACATACGGGATTTTTAATTTCTCCTGCTGGTATATAACAGCATGATCCCTCTATTAATTTAAGACTTATTTAGTTACTCATTACTCAATATGCACATTTTGTTGAATTGATTGGATTTTACATACTGAGCCAGAAACTATAAATTAAATCAATTTTCTTTAGTGATCACTTCATGAAGTGCATGCAGAATGAAACATCTTTAAAAAATAAATAAACCAATTATAATTGATTAAAAGGTTTAACATGCTTAGGCTTATAAAACCAAGTGAAGGACTACAAATCTAAAAATACATGCATCACACCATGATATCTGGCACATGCCCTATTTGGAACATACCCCATTTAATTCTGAATCAAAGCCCAGCTTCATGAGAATGATAATAGTTGCCAAAATGACATCCAAATCCTGTTGCCATTTTGATTCTGCATGCTTAAAATCACAGGCATGCTAACTAGGTTAAACTATAGATGAAAGCTTGATTGACTGAATTTACACAACACATTTCATCCCATTACTGAATTAACCCATATTCAGGATTCACACAACCCACTGAGCCAAATAAAATTGGTTATTGACAAATCCGACCACAACGAAAGGCAGACACCAGGTTTTTAAATAACCTTGTTAAGGAGCTGTTACAAAATCATCATCTTCATCATTTTCCTAGCATTATTCTCCTAGAAGTAGGATCTGTTTTTTAGACTGACAAAACACCATCTTGCATGATCAAATGCATTACATCTGCATTTTGACAGAGATGGCTGTAGATCCAGATGTGTGCCTCGATGTGAGTGATATTGAGTTGGCCACACCCAGCCAATAACATGACCACCAAGCCATGTCCATACAGTCACATGACCACCAAGCCACACCCACCAACTAAGCCACACCCACATAACTGGTTGTTAAAAATTTGAATCCCTCATTTTTTTTGGTAACTGTTTGTCAAAAATCCCTAACAGGAAGGACTCTGGTTTATATTCAATTTGTTCTTTGGTTATCTCCTCTAGCCATTTTCTAACTCTTTGCCAGCTGGGCAGTCAGAGGAAGAACCAGGCCCATCTCCTCTGCATCCTAGGACATGCAGGGAAGAATGGAGAAGGCAACAACTTGGCTTATGAGAGAGTAAGTGGTCATGATCCTCCACATTGGCTGCAGCTGGGGAGACTACTATATAAGAGAGATGATTATAACACAGCATTGCCAGAAGCAAAGTGTGTATTATTTTGAGCTGAAGTTATCTTGGTTGACATCCTTCCAACAGACTGTGTCTTGTTATCTCCTTGAATTTGGTAATTACTTATCCTGATCCATTGTGGAAATTTCATCGTTGTAGTTTGTTTGGTTTTTTATTTCACCTCTATCTGCTCATTAAGTCCAGACTGTATTGCTTTCTTTTGAAGACTATTTTTGAGTATGTTTTATCTCCAACTGAGAATTATTGAACAGTGGGGCCAAATTGGAGGCATTAAAGGACATTTATTTACATTTTTGATTTTGTTACATTTGTGTTACACTCTGGGTCATCACACTGTACTGGTGAGACCACACCTACAGTACCACATACAGTTCTGAATATCCTATTTTCAAATCAATATTCATGAATTAGAAAAGGCCCAAAGAAGGGTGACAAAGATGATACAGGAATTTGAGAACATGTTCTTTGAGGACAGGCTAAAGAAACCTGGGATGTTCATTTTTGAGAAAAGAAAGCCGAGGTGAGACCTGATATAAGTATTCAAGTATATAAAAGGGTCCCATAGGGAAGATGATCACTGTTTTCTCTTTCCACAGAAACGAGATTTCTGTGGAAAGAGAAATCTTCCCCTAACCTTTAAATTTCAAATCCAAAAAATTCAAATTTAAATTTAATTGAAAGATAAGGGGAAAGTTCCTGATGCTATGTTCTGAATAACCAAGGGTCTACCCAGGTAGATTGTGGGTTTTCTTGTCCCTGCAGTTTTTAAAGAAAAGACTGAACAACAAGAACATGAATGCTTTATCTAATTTTTCTGCTCATTATAAAGAAGAGGACTCTATGGTCCCTCTGTAGTTTATAGTTCTGTGATCCCCTGGGGAAAATGGCATATTACCCAATGGTTACTGCTAGCAAAGATGAGAAAAAAAATGTTTAAGATATGCTCTTCATGTTTTTCCCTCTCAGAGACAGAGAAGGCCCACAGCGGTCTGTTGATTGGCATGCTCAGACAAACATTTCAAAGTGGACACAGCAAAAGAAATTATTTGATCTAGTTGATATTAAATTGTGAATTTAAGTATTCCTTCTGAATTCAAGAACCTTTGGATTGTGTCACTAAAAAGAGTTAGGTTGGGCCACTCTTGGAAATATACTTGAGAGTGTGAGAGATTGTGTATTTGTCTGCATCATGAGGTAATCTTTAGAGAAAATAAGTCCGGAGCCATTATTACTGTTATTACTACCTTTAACTCACTACCTGACTCTGTTGTTACATCCTCAAACCCCCAAAATATTAACCTTAAACCAGTGGTGGGATTCAAAAATTTTTACTACCGGTTCTATGGGCGTGGCTTGGTGGGTGTGGCAGGGGAAGGATACTGTAAAATCTCCAGTCAAAGGTAGTATTTACCGGTTCTCCAAACTACTCAAAATTTCCGCTACTGGTTCTCCAGAACTGCTGAATACCACCTCTGCCTTAAACTGTCTACTGTAGTCCTCACTCCATTCCTAAGAGGTCCATAAGGGGGTGTGCATAAGCACACCAGCATACCTACCTACCATCCCTGTCCTATTGTTCCCATTTATTTGTACTCATTTATTATGTATATACTTATACCAGTTTATACTTATATGTTTATATGTTATGTTCATATTTATACTTGTTTTCTCATACATGCTTGACAAATGAAACTAACTAAATAAACACCAATAAATAAATTTTGCTCACCACAATACAAACACTCTAGATCAGGGGTGTCAAACTCAAGCCTGCGGGCCAGATCCAGCCCATGGAGCACTTACATCTGGCCTGAGGGGCCACCTTGGAAATAGCAAAGGACCAACCTGCAGTGCCTCTGCCAGTGAAAGCAGAATGCCTCCCAGGCTCCATTTTCGCTGGCAGAGGGCTGCAGGAAGATACCCCCAGGCCCGCCTGGGCCACCACAGGTGACCCTGACATGAGTGACATTGAGCTGGCCATGCCCATCCCAGCCATGCCCCTCCTGGCCATGCCCCCCCAGCCCCTCCAGATCAAACACAACCCTGATGCACAGCCCTCAATGCAATTGTGTTTGACACCCCTGCTCTAAGTGCTCTGCAGCAATTAAAGGTAAAAGGAGTACCTATGGATTTTACTCTGCTAATCGATCTAGAGGATCATCTCTGTTTCAAGGCCATTGAGCCAATGTTGTCCAATGACATTTCCGCAGTCCTATAATCAGCATGACATCACAGAGTTCTGTTCTCTTTCCACCGAAGTGATACTTTTTAAAATCTAGTCGCATTTGCATGCTTTCAAACTGTTAGGTTGGCAGGTGTCAGGGTGAAAATGGGAATTCATTCATCCCATCACGCAGTGCATGGGTCTCTAACCTGGACTGTCAGCTTTCCAGCTTACAAGCTCAGCCTCTCTAATCGCTGAGCCACTGCACTGCCCTCTAAATCAACTAAAAGAATGTGTAAATTTGAATCCCCTTTTATAAATCTCCAACTGAAGGAAATCTTATGGGACAAATTCAACAGATACAACTATGAATATAGGAGAGACCTAGTTGTATTTCCTCTTTTGTTCTGAGTTTTATGTACATTTATTCCAGTACTCCCATACCTGCACATTCTTTTGCTCAGTATACTCACTTCTGGAATCTATGTTGTCTGACATAAAGAATATGTACCATTTGCAGCACTGTTTTTCAAACTCTGCAAATTTAACATGAGCGGACTTCAACTCCCAATCTTCCTCCCTAAATGAAATGCCTTACATTCTCCTATCCAGGATTCTGGGAGTCCTAATAAAAAAGAATATATGAAGCTCAGAATTTAATTGTGGTGTAAGGCATGTCAAATTTTTCAACTTTCAATTTCCAAACATTAGGGTAGCTCAAAAGTTGTGGCATGCCTTGGGGATTGTAATGATATTTTGGTTATTTTAATATAATTTAGTGGTGTTTGGTAAGTAACTACATAAATAACATAACTTTTCAACAATTTGTTTGTTTCATTTGGAGTCCTTGGGGTGCTCTGAACTTGGTTCTTTGCTTGCAGACGTTTCATTACCTATGTTAGGGATACACCCTAGCAGAATCTGCACGGCAGTCAGGCAGGCAGGCAAAATATGTGAGATAAACGTTTTTGTAGCTTACGCTCAGTAAAACAGATACACTGTGCTAGTTAAATAGTTTATTCCAGTAATAGTTTTAGCATAGTCAAACAGTCCATATATCATTCGCTAATTCAGTCCGTCAGGGGATTAATCAGTTGCAAAGTCCAGTGTCGAAAAAGAAGTTAGTAAACTTACAAATATCAGTCCAGTAATATATCTCCTCGCAGTAGAGATATGAAGAAGTCAAACCTCCTTTCTTCCTTCAGCAGCAGGGAACACGCAGTTAACACACCATCAATCCATCAAACCAGCAATTGTCAGGTTCTCTTGCTCCCTCTTATGGCGGTTTCACACTGCACCCAAAATTACATGCTTTGCAGTTTAAAGTGACACACACTTAAATTTACTATCATAGTTTATATATATTATTTTACTCAAACTACGTTAGGTAACCTTGTTATTCCTAACAACCTAACTAAATAATATCCTCAGTGCAGATGAATGTAGGATTGCTCCCTGTTTATGGCACAATGAAAACTTTTCAATCTCACAACACATGGACAGACTTAATCACAAATTCAACTGGGAAACTATCAGCATCCCAGGCCAAGCTAAATTCAAAAAATGCTATCAATCATCCATTAATAAATATATAGAAATAAACCTTATCTACACGCTTTTCAGTAGCAATAGCATTTAGACTTATATACCACAACATAGTGCTTTACAGCTCTCTCTAAGCAGTTTACAGAATCAACATATTGCCCCCAACAATCTGGATCTTCATGTTATCAACCTTGGAAGGATGGAAGGCTGAGTCAACTTTGAGTCCCATCAGGATCAAACTCCAAGCTGTGGGCAGAGTTTGCCTCCAATACTGCACTTAACCACTATGCCATCAGGGCTCCTAATTCAAAAAAACCAAAACAATAAAAGTGTAAGAAGGAAACAAGTAGACTGGACTATTCTCTCCAGCAGCCAACAATCAGATAAGCAGGGACGAATACCAGGTAAATAATAAAGCAGAAAACAGTACTCTCATCAAGAAACTACCAAGAAAGAAACTAAGCACCTAGCAACACTGGCAGGAAGCAAACCCCACTCTCACTTGCACATGTGATATTACCTAGTTAGGAAATGAGATGTCTACAAGCAGGGGTGGGATTCAAATTTTTTAACAACTGGTTCTATGGGCATGTCTTAGTTGGTGGATGTGGCTTGGTGGCCATGTGACTGGGTGGACATGGCTTGGTAGTCATGTTATTGGCTGGGCGTGGCCAACTCAATGTCACTCACATTGAGGCATGCATCTCCTCGCCTGGCCTCTCATGATTGTGGGGATGCTGCAACAGTCATAAGTGTAAAAAATGGTCATGTCACTTTTTTCAGTACCATTGTAACTTTGCATAGTCACTCCACACAAGCAAAGTACCAACGAAGGAGGGGAAAAAAACTCCAGAGTCGTTCCTGAGACAGGAAGTCTAGTCCTGCCAAGAATGTAACAAGGGTTAACAGAGAGGCAGTTTCTGTAAGCAACACCAGAATGTTTCCTTCCTATCTTCCTTACAGGATTAGGCCAGTAATTTCTTCTAACAACCGGTTCTCCGAACTGCTTAGAATGTTAACAACCGGTTCTAGCAAATAGGTGTGAACTGGTAGAATCCCATCCCTGTCTACAAGCAAACAAGCAAGCTCAGAGACCACCAAGGACCTCCCCATTCAACTCTGAGCTACAAATGAATATCCTTGATGCTGATAAAAGAGAATATCAGCATCAAGGACTCCACGGTTTTAGGAATAAAAGTCCACATATCTTAAAGATGGCAAGTTTGACAAACATTAATTTACACTGACATATTTCATGGTACAGTGTTTAAAAATTGGAGGACTGAACTGCATAAGTTGAAAACCTCAAATAAATAAGTTGCATAACCTCAATTCCAACTATTGCTGGCCTTAAATGCAATCTACTCAATGCAAGAAGCCTTGTGAATACAATACCTGAATTTCTCCTCTTACTAAATATGACTAAATTCAAAATCATATTTGTCTGTGAAACATGGCTCAACGCATCCCTCCCTGACTCTATTACCACAGTAAGAGACTATCATGTTTACTGATCAGATCGTGAAATTCGTAGAGGAGGTGATGTTGCTATCTTCTATAAAAAGTCCTTACATCTAAAAACATCCAAGTTACCCAGGAGCTTGCTCTTCCTGAGACCATCATCTGTGAACTATCCTTAAATATCATGTTTTGATTCTTACTATGTTACAGAGCACCTGATTATGACATCGAACATGTTAACAAGCTAAATTCACTACTAACATAGGCAACATC
The DNA here is from genome assembly GCF_900518735.1 of Pseudonaja textilis. The sequence continues at coordinate 5,704 of NW_020770929.1, read as the reverse complement.
CTGCCCATACTCTTTTATCTTTCTTGGTGACTTCAATCTACCTCATATTAACTGGACCCTAAATGAATGTACAACTGAACCCATGCATACAACCCTCTACAATGCTGTTACAAATCTGGAACTGGAACAACTAGTAACCAACAATACTAAACCTAACACTGCCTCGATCTCATCTTCTGCAATAGTTTGAATTTAATTTACAGAATACAAACTAAAAAACCCTTTTCCAACAGCGACCACAATATGATTGACTTTGTCTCAACATACGCCCAAACAAAAATCACCACAATGACATAATCCCCAATTATAACTTCAAAAAAGGCAACTATGATCTTATAGACAATGATCTCTCATCCCTTGATTGGCAATCTGTATTCACTGGATGCAATACTGTTGAAGACCATTACAATATATTTTTACTTGAAGTCGAAAGAGTCATCAAACTATATATATCAACAACAACTTCCAAAACAAAAACAAAAAAGATTACCCATAACAATAAGGAAACTTCAATCCAAAAAGAGATCATTCTGGTGGAAAAATAAATCTGGTCACGTTGCCAACTTCAAAAGCCGATACAAAAATTTATGCCACCAGATAAAGACTGAATGCACCAATTATCACATTAAACAAGAGGAAAGCCTCCTGTGCACAAATTCCACCCACGCTTTTTACAATTTTGTAAACAACAAACTAAAAGACTCAAGGTCCATCTCACCCCTTATAGGACCTAATGGTAAAGACTGCAACAACAACACCATTACAGCCAACATTTCTAACACATTCTTTGGCTCAGTATTTGTAAACAGCAATGGATCATGCCCAGTATTTCCAAGCTGAACCACAGACAACTACAATGATCTAATACATACCGATTTTACAGAAGACAATGTTGAAAAAGCTTTCCACAATACTTCTTAAAAAAGCTTTCCACTGCCATAGCAGAACCTCTAAGCATAATCTTTGAAAAATCTTTCAGGACCAGTTCCTTGCCTAACCTATGGTCACAAGCCACGTTCATCCCCATCTTCAAAAAGGGAGACCCCAGCCTAGTTGAAAATTACAGACTAATCTCCTTATCCTGCATCACCTGTAAAGTCATGGAATCAATAATTAACCAATCCATTATCCTCCACTTAAGAGACAAACAACCTACTCTCTAATAAACAATTTGGTTTCAGAAAAAAACTATCCTGTAATCTGCAACTCTTACACTGCAAAAACATACAGACTACACAACTCGATCAGGGCAAAACAATAGACGCAATCTACATAGACTTCTGTAAAGCCTTTGATTCAGTGGTACAAGACAAATTACTCCTAAAACTAAAATCTTATGGTATCTCTGGACACCTGCATGACTGGATAGAAGCATTCCTGTCAAACAGACAACAAATGGTCAAAATTGGGAGCGTCCTATAAAATTCTGTACCTGTCAATAGTGGTGTCCCCCAAGTCAGTGTTCTAGGACCTACTCTCTTCATACTCTACATAAATGATCTCTGTGATCACATTAAGAGCAACTGTGTTCTCTTTGCTGATGATGTAAAGCTGTTCAACACCACTGACAATACTGCTACCCTTCAAAAAGATCTTGACTATGTATCAGAATGGGCAAACAAATGGCAACTTCAAATCTCAACAAATAAATGCTCTGTCTTACATATTGGCAAAAATAATCAGAAAATAAAATACAAGCTGAATAGTCAAAACCTTGTTGATGATCCAAACTCTGTAAAGGACCTTGGAATACTCATCTCTTATGATCTAAATGCTAGAGCCCACTGTAACTACATAGCCAAAAGGGCATTAAGAGTTGTTAACCTGATCCTACGTAGCTTTTTCTCTGATAATATCACACTACTAACTAGAGCATACAAAACATTTGCTAGACCAATACTCGAATACAGCTCATCAGTCTGGAACCCACTTTACGTATCTGATATTAACACCGTTAAGAAAATCCAAAAATATTTCACAAGAAGAGGTCTCCACTCCTCTACTTGTTGTAGAATATCTTATGCCACCAGACTTGAAATTCTAGACCTAGAAAACTTTCAATTACACTGTCTTTGGTCTGATCTAAGTATGGTATACAAAATCATACATTACAATGTCCTACCTGTCAATGAATACTTCAGCTTCAACCATAACAACACAAGAGCAAACAATAGATACAAACTCAAGGTTAACTGCACCAAACTTGATTGCAGGAAATACGACTTCAGCAACAGAGTGGTCAATGTCTGGAATACTCTCCCTGACTCTATGGTTTCTTCCCCAAACCCCAAAATCTTTAACCTAGGACTGTTTACTATTGACCTCACTCCTTTCCTAAGAGGTCTGTAGGTGGCGTGCATAAGCGCACCAATGTGCTTACTGTCCCTGTCCTATTGTTTCTTTTATTTTTCTTACATGTACCCATTTCATGTATTCATAACTATGTATATACTTATACCTTTTATCTTGTAAGCGATTGACAAATCAAATAAATAAATAAATAAATAGATAGAAAAACAAACAAATAAATAAATAAACAAATAAATAAGATGTGCAATTTTGAAAGGCAGAGGCATATTGGCTTGGGAAGATCAATATCAAGAAACTAAAATGCCAGCTAAATGAATTTCTCCCCCGAACTGCCTAATTATAACTTTGATATATCTCAGTGTTGCAAATTAATGACACTAGTATTTTCAGCTATTGCATGACATCAGCTTGCAAATTATATTTGCTCAAGGCTAATCTCAGACACTCTTTTATCTCTTCTTTCATATCTGCTTCTCAACACATGTGAGCATAAGGAAGTGGGGCTTTCTCATCAGGATGTAAAACAAATACATATATTTAAAATAGGATTGAATGGATTCATTTCCCCAACTCTCCTTCTCCCTTTTTGCCTATGTCAGCTGCTTTACCAATCTGTATCCTAAACTTTGTCAATTCTATCTTTTTGCCTACATATATATTCATCAAGTTATTACATTTGGGAGTTTGTGACATTATGCAGAGTGTTGAAAAGAAGGAAGAAATAGTTGGGCTAAGAGATTAAAGGCATGAGATGAAGAAAAGCAGTTAAAACCCATTTTCATCAATAGTTCACTCTTTCTGCACCTTTTTATCTTTGTAAACCATCTTTGATTCCATAATATCTATACAGTGATTCACACATTATATTTTATTAATTAAATTTCTTACCTCATTTTAGGAACTTTCTAGACTCTAGAAAGAGTGCAGAGAAGAGCAAAAAAGATGATTAGGGAACTGGAGGCTAAAATATAAAGAGTAGTTGCAGGAATAGCTTAATGAAAAGAAGGACTAGGGGAGACATGATAGCAGCGTTCCAATATCTCAGGGCCTGCCACAAAGAAGAGGGAGTCAAGCCATTCTCCAAAGCACCTGAGGGCAGGACAAGAAGCAATGGGTGGAAACTAACCAAGAAGAGATACAACCCAAAACTAAGGAGAATTTTGCTTATAGTGAAAACAATTAATCAGTGGAACAGCTTGCCTCTAGAAGTTGTGGGTGCTCCAACAGAAGAGGTTTTTAAGAAGAGATTGGACAACCATTTGTCTGAAATCATATACGGTTTCCTGCTTGAGCAGGGGGTTGGACTAGAAGACCTCCAAGGTCCCTTCCAACTCTGTTATTCTGTTATTCTTTTTTAAGGATCTCATCAATTCCATCCAGCTCTATCTTTATTGATTTTCTCCTTTCTCTTTTGACCCATTCACTCTTATTTCAAATATCCAATTTAAAGTTTGATCCTCATTTATTCTCTCTGTACAACCAAACTACCTCAATCTATTTCTTTTCCACCATCCTCTCCCCTTTGCATTTAATGAAATTGTTATGGCCTAGCTAAGACATTCTTGCAATTATTTAATTACAAGTGATTCAGAGATCAGTGTAAGTATCTTTTCTTTCATTTCACAATCCAGAAGTTTGCAGACACCTTGACTTCCACAGTTTGAGCAAGTGTCCAAGGGAAGAATATCCGGGGGGGGGGGGGGGGGGGGGAGGCATTTTCAGTAAATTGGTTACCATCAACATAAAGAAAACGATTAGGGGAAGTTCTTCTCACTTTGGAAAAAATCAAATAAGTCATCAACTCTGTTGCTCCATCCACAAATCAATTGAGAATTTTGAAAGGCCATTATTACTTTAGATTTCAGGGAACAAAGATGTAAAATGTAAGGTATTACATTTAGGAAGGAAAAAATATTAGCCACACAAAGAAGGCTGGACTGTTGGTCTCAGCTCCGAGCTTGGTAATTTGGTTGCAAACGTTTCATCACCATTCAAGAAGATGTCACCAGTGCATTTTGAATTGTGCTTGTCTGTCTGAACACTGGCCTTTAAATACTCTTTTATGTGATGCAAATAGGTGTGGCTGTTGTTTGTTCAGCTACTTCTGAGTCATGGTCTGATTTTGGACTGTTTGATTCGATGGCTTTTGTTACTGAGGTATGGTCCTTGGTCCTTTTGCAGTGTACTGCAGCTACCAAAAAAGCCAACACGATTCTATGCTGCATTAACAGAGGGATAGAATCAAGATCATGTGAAGTGTTAATACCACTTTATAATGCCTCGGAATACTGCACTTGGCATCCAGTTTCGGTCACCACAATGTAAAAAAGATGTTGAGACTCTAGAAAGAGTGCAGAGAAGAGCAACAAAGGTGATTAGGGGACTGGAGGCTAAAACATATAAAGAACGGTTGCTGGAACTGCGTATCTCTAGTTTGATGAAAAGAAGGACTAGGGGTGACATGATAGCAGTGTTCCGATATCTGAGGGGCTGCCACAAAGAAGATGGGGTCAAGCTATTCTCCAAAGCACCTGAAGGCAGGAAAGTCAGGTGGAAGCTAACCAAGAAAAGAAGCAACCTAGAAATTAAGAAGAAATTACCTGAAAGAACAATTAACCAATGGAACAACTTGCCCCCAGAAGTTCTGAATGCTCCAACAGTGGATGTTTGTAAGAAGAAATTGGATAACCATGTCTGAGGTAGTGTAGGATTTCCTGCCTAAGCAGGGTTTTTTATTTATTTATTTTTATTTATTTATTTTGTCAAGCAATTTTAAGATAACAGGTATAAGTATAAACATAGTTATGAATACATGAAAGGCATACATATAAGAAAAATAAATCAATAAAAATAAGTTGGATTAGAAGACCTCCAAGTTACCTTCCAGCTCCTCCATTCTATTCTATTCTATTCTATTCTATTCTATTCTATTCTATTCTATTCTATTCTATTCTATTCTATCTTATCCTATCCTATCCTATCCTATCCTATCCTATCCTATTTTTTAAATAACATCTGTTTGATGTAAATGAGTGTTGTCTGTTCGAATGTTTCTGAGTCATGGTCTGGTTTCAGGCTGTTTGACTAGCTCTTTGCTGGCAGTGGGCAGAATTAGCCTGCGATAACGTATTCCAACCATTGCCCCACCACGGCTCTTGGTGCAAACATGCTCATGTAACTGTATGTGTGGGCGGGCCACAACGTTTTATGATGGCCAGAAGTGCTTTACAGACCATAAAGTACAGTTTACGAGTCATCATAACTTTGAACGGTCATTAAACAACCATTTGTAAATTGAGAACTCCCTGTATGTTGAAGTAACTTGGAATCTTCTCAGGCTAGAAAAAAAGAGAAGACAAAGAGACAATGTGATATATTGGGAATAATGCAACCT